>SMSQ01018898.1:88433-131784 GCA_019453375.1 Ctenoplectra terminalis | reverse complement strand
AAAAAAAAAAAAAAAACGATACGATACGATCTACGCTCGTAAACTGCTGCAAAATCTGGACTAATTGGGGATTTCAATTCTGCAACGGTACATGCTTCGTATACTTTCGTGAGATTCGTTTCCTGTGAAATTTGTCTTTTTTTTTTTGGGCCGGTTTATCGAACGATTCAAATCAACTATACGTTTTATACAGTTGCTGCGGACGAATCCAATTTTTAACGTTGCTCTCCAATTAGTAGCATTATCCGTGACTGTTCATTCGAGCATCGTTACTATCGTTCTTTGCTCATTTTCGAGAATACGAATCACTAAACGTGCATATTGGTAGAAATAAGTTTTACCAAGTTCGGAAATGTCCGTGAAAAACAGCGAAGAATATGTGTACACGATCGCCGGTTCAATTTGCACGTTAAAAGATTGGATCGCCAGCGTGTGATCATACGAATCAAGCTATGACGCTCTACGATTATTTACATCTATGTATAATAATTTTCGCCCTACAATCACGTTAATATCGTTTCGTTGGATTCCTGGAAATAGTTTTATCTTTTTGTACATCGCAACAATATTTACAAGGAAATTTACAAATTACAAGTTAGACGTTACGCTACCTAGCCGATATTGGTTAGTCTCTTAAAACCTATGGGTAGGAAGTTAAAATTTCAAACTCGAAAATGCTCTCTAAAACTATGATGTCTGTTATTCACTGATAAGCGATATGTCCGTCTAGCGGTGTCGTTATTCCCTAGACCATCGTTAGCCTCTTTGCTTGCTTTGATATAAAATTGCTCAGCACCCTGTCAACGTCCCCGCCTGCGTATACTATTGCCTATTCTGAACCCTCGAATAATTAGGCGAATTGTCAGAACGCCTTACTACAAAGTTGAAGAAAAAACAGCTTGAAAATACTTTGTCGCAAGTTATAATCTCTTAACGATTCCGTATACGAGAGGAGACGCAGGGCAAAGGAGGTACTTGACTCTATCGATAAGAATGATCTCTTCGTGTCGAGATAGCTACGTTCAAAATAGCAATATCGGAGGCACGAAAAGAGTATAGTCGTTCGGTTGCTTTTCAAAAATACCAACGACTATTTCGAATTGCCGTTTAACATCGTATTTCGCGAGCACAGAAATCTTAACAGGTTTTCTTATCGATATAAATTTGAAATCAACCTTTATACCGGACAGTGGGAAATTTTTATTATTTCATTTATTAAAATCATATCGGAGTGCGATCGATTGCTTCCTCTAAAAATTCTACACATTTTTCAATGTTTCAACCGAACGACTACGTCAATAGATGCAGAAAACACCCCTATGTGCTTCGATATGTATCATTCCTTAACTTATTCGATCATCGTAAACGATAAAACGTTATCAATTTTTGCACTGGTTTCGATATATTATTCTCACAATCTGAATTCATCGCTCAGCTCCGACGAAAATCATGCGCAGACGCGTCTCTGCGACCGTTTCTTCTTCCTTCACGCGGCAACTAGGGAAAAAGGAAAAGGTGAATCGAGAGGACCGGTTTCGATTCAAGAAAGCGATTGTCAATCACGAATACGATGATTATCAGAATATTTGAGTTTGCTGAAATCCTCCCCGTCGATGGATTTCGCTTCCGTGAACACATAGCCCCTCGATATTTTCGTCGGAGCTTACATCTCGTAACACTATTTCCCATTCGACGAGAGCAACGGACTGGCGGCGTTTGAGTATCCTTGGCTGCAGGTGGGCAACATAAACGGATTCATGTTGAACGGTGAACCGACCACCTCTCCTAGTCCTGCAACATACCCACTGTCGATTATACGTTAGTGCCATTTGCTACGACTTAACGACAATACTCGTTAAAAAATAATTAATTAATTAGTGATTCTGGAACGCGTTTCTAAGCTTGTTGGCGAGGCTACGGAAATGTTCACAAGCTATATTTTATTTTCAAACTTTTCAAAATCATTAAAAATGGTACAGAATATTGATAAATTAATTTTTACTTCTTTATCTTGAATTGAAGTGCAATTATTTTTTTTTTAAAGAAATTGGATTTAAAATGCAGTGGAATCTCCGTATCCGCGAAAATAAGTACGGTAGACCGAATCAAATCGAATCATTTCCTTTTGATAGTGGAAAAATATTAAAAATTTAGAAAGTTAACTTTCTATTACAAATTCGTAATTAATGCCCATTTCATTTGAATATTAATAAAATATTTCGTTAAACTTAAAAATCTTTCTTTCGACTGAATTCCTATTTCGATCTGATTTGTCTCGGTCTACCCTACCGAGATTTTCCGCGAATATCTGAAACCGTAAATAGTACCGAACGCTGTATATTAGTTACATGCTTATGATAAAAATCAATTTATTTATCAGACGTAACTAAATATTAACGAGAATAACTAATAATAAAATATAAAGATTTATGATATACAATGTGAGCTCGAATGCATGTTACTGTCAACGATGCGGCGGAAATTTAATAATTTTCTATTCAATTTTTTTGGACCACTCTCTACCACAAATTCCTGAAATTTTGAAACTGCAGACACGGGGGATTCCACTGTATACGATTTATATATTCGGTACGTAACGCTGTAATAATCTATGCAATTATAATATAAAGTGCTTTCTAGAATCACCAACTCAGGAAGAACATTTTAAATTATAACGATTCAATTGCATAATTACTGTTTTACGTTTTCAATGCGTTTACATCATTTTTCAACTATTTAAATAATTTTTAATAAGCTTATAAACGGTCGTAATATAAATATGAAAAAAATATATAGACAGTAATGTATAAATAATTGTATGTTTTCTTTCTGTGTATATGTTTAAATTTGTTATATACTTTCCATGTACGATAATTGTAGTTTATGTATTGTAGGGATTTGAATAAATTGCAGTAGTTTCAGATCGAAGACTAGCGTACATTACGCGATGAAAGACTGTATTCGAAACGTCGTTCAGACACGTGCCAGCAAAACGATCGCTTTAACGACACTAACGATCTTGTTGGCCAAGTGCCTCTCTTAACAATCAGTGGCAATAAACGATATTATAACGTTCCTATTACAAGGGTACTTTTACAACACGATAATAATAAAGCCACGTGAACGTTTTTGCCGTTTCAGCAAATAATTTTATTTTATAACATAACTGTAATCCGGTATTATTTTCAATAATTTATCCAAGTTTGTGAATTTACTAGCTGTTACGAAATATTATTGAAAATATTTATTTTTATTTGCAAAGAAGAATGAAAAATTGTATAAATTTAAATTGCAACAACAATTTAGAAGCATTGGCAGCAAGTAATCTATTTTTTAACAGTAAAATTAGAAAGAATTAAAATGAATAAAAATATCTGTTAATGGACTTTTATTTTATTGTATTTTCTATCGTATAATGAATTATTTAACTTCAGTATAGAATAAACTTTTTATTTGCTAATTAAAAATTTTAGTAACTTAAATTTCCATTCAAACAACAAACTTTTATTCCTTTGATAAACGTATTAAATATAAAATTTAACAATGATCAATCTCATCAAAAATATAGTATTTCTTATAATACAACGTTTACTAATGAAATAAACAGTAATAAAATCGCAAAGTATAGATGCTTAGACTACTGTTAAATATTAAAAGAATTCTATCAAAAATTTTAGCGGTACATAAAAAGCAAATCTTTTAAAAACAAGCAAATTGCTGTTTTAGAAACATTGCTTGAGCGTTAAACAATGTTAACGATAGATGTTAACGATAAACGGTCAGGTCGATGTATACGTTTCGAATACAGAATATCACATGGTAATGACACACCTAGCCAATCGAGACGTGCTACTTAATTAATCAAGGATGGGAGAGGGATTATCAACGATTCATAAATGAACGTGAGTGTACATACATCCTCGAGTCTCGTCTCTCGTGCATGTTTCTCATAATTCTTTAATCGCAGTGCATAGGGTGGTTGTGGTGGTGATGATGGTGGTTGTGATGGTGGACGGTTAGCGGTTACTGGGCAGCTGTGGCGAGGTGGTGCTGTGTGGACCAGTGCGGTGGGACTGAGGTGGTCGGTGGTCGTACTACGGGGGCGAACGCACTCCCGTCCCCGGACGTATAGAAAATGCCATACTGTTCGTGCGCTAAAACGAAAATTTCACATAAGGGAAAATCATAAGTGCGTGCGCTAGAACCAACTAATGCTACTGTACACGAAAAGCGCATGCGTGCTAGGATTTCACGTGTACGCGAGTTAACATACAACATGCGCACTAAATTGTAAGCAGAGATGTATGGAAGAAACGTTTATACTAATTTTCTTATCGTTTGATTGCTTGTGTTAGTTTTATACATCAGAGATAAGAAATTTAATTGGAAATAATTCGTTTGATTACGCATACTTCGTTACAAAAAAAAAAAGAAAAAAAATTGTAGCATACATTATTATAAAGGTAAAGTATAATTTTGTAAATGAAATTATGAGTCTGCTTATCAAACATTATCCGTCTTATACTATTAAAAAATTATTCCTTCGATTCTACAATGATTAGCTTTGAGTAATTTTTTGTTTCACAAGGATACACTTTTTTGAGAATTAAAATTAATTTTTGTAACAAGATTAAATAGCAAAGTTAAAATGAATTTAAACTATATACGATACTTAATTGATACCAAAATTATAAAAATATAAATGAAAAGCTTATTATTGTCAGACTGGCATAAAACCGATATAAAAACGAACAAATATCTTAAGTACTTAATTATTGTAATAATAATAACGGTAATGTACTCGATTCTATAGAAATCTTTATTATATTCAATATAATCTTTATTACCAATATATACTTTTACTACTAACACATTTTGAAGTGTCAACAAGTTATAAATACCGCGAAGAAGAGTCAGTAGAATTAGAGTAATAAAATTAAGAAACACCAAAATTGGTTGATAACAATGAAAAGATATACTTACGGGAAGTATAAAGAGTCGGGCTACCAGTGTACGGGTTGGCTACCGAGTAACTTCCGTTTGTGCTGTGACTGTGAGGTGTACTAGCCGAACTTCCGCAATAACCACCCCCGGTTACGACCCCACGTGGACTCGCGCTGCTGCTCTGTCTATAGGCGTCGCCGCTACCGCCGCCGCCGCCTCCGCCACCAGCACCGGCTCCTGTCGTCACGGAACTACCGTCTAGAAATAGAAACCTGCCCGTCAGACGAACTCGTCAGTATTTCATCATTCTGTTCATAGCGTGCTGCCTAGTGCATCGGAACGAGGAAGAGTTGACTTAAAACGGTGGATGAACGTGTTTATCGAGTTTACTGTACGAGCTAGATTTTGTTGCATCGAAGAAGATACGGAATATTAGGCGGCAATTTGATTGCATTGCAGTAAGATCGTTTGGAAAGTTCGTATCGATTTCTTATAGATAACGCTTCAATACGTCGAGATAGAAAGGAATTTTATTATTTACCTTCGTTCCTTGCGTCAATTTGATAAATTTTTCTCCCACAGAATGCACGTTGCGATAAACTTGAAAAGGCAGCGCGTTTTGCATATTGATCTATTATTTGTGAACGATCCGAACAATCTTATGTTCGAATCCACTTTTTACTCTTTATTTTCAATAAAAGAAATTTCTAATTTAACAATTTTTCGTTATATTGATTTTTTACGTTGTGTCAATTTGACACCAATTAGGGATAAGTTAAATTGGAAAAATGAGGGATGAGGATTGGGAGTTCTTACCGAAGAATGAAACGATACATTCAGAAAGGTATTGCGATTGGAAAAACTAAAAGAAACAATTTAGAAGAAACGTTTAGAATTAGCGGATATAAAGAGCGTTTATCAACACATTGAAGACCAGCGACTGTTTTGAAAATCTTACTATGGGATCAAGTTACACTCGAATAAAATTTTTACTCGGATGCTTTTACGAAATATTTATACCTACGATAAATAGGGATCTTCGTTTCAATTTTCAGACGAAGCGGTCGTTTTTGAACGCAACTTCTCATTTATAATTACTTTCCACTTTTATGAATTGAAAGAAACGAAATACGAGATATCTCGTGATCGGTCCTCAATGTGTTAATAATGCGAGGCTGCATAATTGTTTGATTACTCGCCGAAAATTGTTGGAGTTTAGTCACCCTCTATGCTCACAAGATATTCCTCCTTCCGTCTACTATTTATTCCGACCTCTACAAAATTGTATTAACTGCAAAAACTTGAATTCTTTAAAATATATAAAAAGTCATTTCAGTGAGTTTATTGCCACAAAATCTAACACCTTTTGGAAAACTGGAATTTTTAAATCAAGATGATGACGAAAGGTAGCAGAAGGCTGCATATTTTATTAAATAAAGAAACAATTACATTAAAATATAGGACTTCGTTATTTACTTAAAAATCGGTACGAACTTTCCGGACAACTAAATATTGATACTTTTATTTCAATGTTGGTTGCAGAGAGTTTACACATTTGATGACTAATTAAAGAAAGCTGGTTGGTATCTAGGATTCAAGAAATATAAATTTTTATTTATTAATCTGTAGCTTTAAGTGCATGGAGTAAGGTTCTGAGAGATTTTTAGCGTTTGCAGGAAATAACAAAGTTACGCGTATTTGAAGAGGTCGCTTATAACAATGTTTTTTCTCGAAAGTCTATTTTTCAACGTACATACAGTTTATTTATATATGTATATATGTGGTTTATTTATAGCATAGACTATAATGTTAGCTAATTTTTATATTTTTTTTTTATCGTTGAAGAAAAGAAATACTTTCTTCGTATTATTTCCGTTTATAGATAATATTATAATTTCATTAGCTTGAAATATTTGTATTCCATGTAATTTCTATTTTAGTTAACCAATATTATATTCTTAAAAAAATATGTAAAAAAAAAATATTCATAAATGTACAAGTACTCGAGTTACTAAGCGATTTGCAATATGTGCAATATACAATTTTATCAATAATTAAGAATTTTATCGCTTGATGCGCGCTATCAGACCGTAAAATGCTTTTAATATCCTTCGTAATGGCATTACTCTTATATTATGTCGATGTATACGCAACAGTATAAATTGAGAATCGCGATACATGACGTATGAAAATGCAATAAATCATCATATTTATTAAAAAGTCTCATCATTTCGAACGTATTGTTGGATAGATATTTCAAATAATGTCGACATCCACAATGAGTGTTATTTGCAATTAGCGTGACACGATATCTCCCAGCGTGATCGTTTCGCGTTTCTAATTGTAATAATGACTGTGTTATTGTGCGATCTATAAAATATCATTTTAATACTTACCGTCCGTCCATTTCCCCGCGCTACCATTTTCCTGTACTGTCACCGCAAGTTGTCCTGTGTACGAGTTGAACGCCGTTGCCGAACTAGAGGTTGGAGGTGCAGGTGGATGGCCCGATCCCGGACTTCTGGGTGCTCCTGTAATACCAGCGTTTCCGCTTCTTGGCATACTGTATAATGCTTCCGCAAGATCTGCCGCCCTTTTCAATATAATTTCTTTTGGTAGTTTCTCAGGATCACCAGGGTGTCGTGGAATAAGTTTCTGTAACCTTTGGAAGCCGTAGTCGATCGTGGGTTCATTCAGTGCTGAAAAATTTGTAAAATATAGTTTTAGTAATATTATATAAATTTATATGTGCAGTAGTGTCCGCTTAACTCTTTGAAGCATGGTAGGATTTTAAGCGTCCCACCTTATTAATAACTAAATATGCATACAGCGATATTTTCTATACCATCTTGAAAATTAAAAATTATCCATAGCACAGTGGTTTACATTAACTCACGTATTTAATACAGTTAGGGACTATTTATGTCCCACTATGCATATTTAGGTATTAAAAAGGTGGGACACTTTTAATCCCACCAAGCTTCAAAGAGTTAAGTGTCACATTCGGATCCGCGCCAAGACAGTCATCCGAGGCGTTCGAGGAATCGCTCGGACTTATCTCTCATCGTTCGCTCGCTTCTCGAGCGCGTCAAAAGTGAGAGTAAGAAACGGCGAGTGTGAGTGAAACAGAAAAGTTCTGTATAATTCAAATTAATTCAAATGTAGTCACGATTGGAATCGTTTTCATTGGGAAAAGTTCGGCAATTTAATTACAATTATCTTTTAATTATAAAACAAAAAATATGAAAATTGTATTTTTCTTATTCCGATGATTCACCGGCTGAATTGATTGAATAAAATTGCTTGTCGGGAGTCAGAGATAACATGCGAATGTCGGACGGGCGAAGCAATTCTAGAAATTATTGGAGATAACTTTGCGAGACTTATTCGGGGGCAGATAAGCGGACACTATTGTATATACTATCAAGTTTCTGTAAATAAACATAGTCACAACTTGTACATACTTTTTAAAATTTCAAAACTATCCATTTCTAAGCTACTAATTATATTTTGATGGACATATGTATATTTATTATACTATAGAAAATATGTACAAAGAATCATTTCGTTTATTACAGTATTATGTAAATAGTTATATTAATCGATCAATTGTTATTACTCGAACCTTACGATTATTGTAAATTGAATTTATCAAGCGTATATTAAAACATGTGGTCATTATACTCACAAACATAAACGAATCTACCAGGTGCTCCTTTACAGAATTGTTTAGTTTTGTAGGATAACGTGACTTCAACGACGCCTGGTATCTGTCGTGGTGGAGTTTGTACTCTAATTGCGTTTGGTGTAATTAGCTGGGAAGAAAAAAATACACGAATTTATAAAAGTCTGTATTACACTATGCTATGCATGTTATAAACAGGTTTGTTACGTAAAATTAATTTTGAATCATTATTTTAGTTACAAACATATATTTTGCTTTATCGTGTTTAACGATGTTCACGGAAGATAAAATTACGTACCTCGCTCCAGACTAACATCGATCCAAAAACTACTTGAAGTCCATCGAAGAAGTTCTCACCGATGATTATTACCGTGGATCCACCGGATGTCCAACCTTCGTTCGGCGATATCGCTTTTATGCAGGGTGTTTGAAGAGGTACAGGCGTGTAGAGACCTAATTTTATGAACACGCAATATTATTAATTATTTAACATACGATCGATCGATTAATTATTTCATTGTTTTGATCGATAAACAATATATAATTCTTTAACAAATGACCCGATCTGGTAGAAGTTAGTATACATATATGTAAATGATATGCAAGATTTGAAACAATTCTAGCGAAATGCAGCTTTAAATTACACTTTCCTGGGACATTAAAATTGTACACAGTGTTAGTACCTTAACATTATAGTATTATTAGCCATTTACATTTTCGTGCTTGTACCGTTGCACCATACGATTATTCTAAGCTGCATTAACATCCTGACTATGAACGACCTAATTTTCTCTAAAATAAAGTTTATGGAATACATGTACACATTCATTTTTCTACATTTCTAGATATATTTTAATAATATAACCCATTATCACACACTTTCCTACTTTTTCTGATATATGATAAGTTCCTTTCAACTAGCAGATAAAAACAATTGTTATTAAAAATTCGTTGATATATTTAAACGTCTACCGTACACACGTACGCGTGTACGGTAAAAATGTAATGCGAAATATATTTTAAGCCGAATAGTAAATTGGGCATGAGAAAACTCTACACGTACCAGTTTTATGTTTTAAATCACGAAAACAATAATGAATGGTATACAGGGGGAAAAAGCTTGTAAGAGAGTGGGTCGAGAAATTACGTGAATTCCTCCGATCGCGAGAGGTAAGCCGAGACAGTTAGTTAGGGGGTGGGATACGGAAAATTATCTGAATATTCTGTTTATTCGGTCGAGGCCGCGTGGTAGATATATTTCCCGTGGCAGCGTGGTAAGGTGAAACAGAAAGAGAAAGAGAAAGAGAAAGAGAAAGAGAAAGGGGAGAAAGCAGACAGGAGGAAGAGGCTGCGGGCCGGAGTGGCCGGAGAAGGGTTGTAACAAGAAGGAAGGGGGGCGATCGGGCCGCCGGTGTCTCTGCTTGGAATTTATAACCCAATGATATCATTTTGTACCCCGGCGAAGCCAAGCCACCCCCGGCACCAACCCTGGCAGAGCGGAGCCACGGCAGAGTGGCTGACATCATGGTATATTGCTCCCAGTGATGCTCAAACAGTTTCCACCTCGGGTGCTTACGCTACTAAATCTTAAAGGGTTTAAGAGATCTCGACAGTGGATAGAGCTTGAATGCTGTATTTTGAAAACGTTTTCATTGTTTCTTTTTTTTTTTTTTTTTGTGGATCATTTATGTTAAAATAATAACGACAAAAGAATTAAAAACGTTTAAATGGATTTTAAATAAATTTAACGAGCATTGAAATAATGGTGTCTTGCGAACAATTGAAATTGATGAAAAGAGAATTAAAGCTGTTCGAAGTAGGTAACTGGTTGATGCTGTTAATTAGCATTTCGATGTTGCGATAGTTAGCATATTTGCATGTTCTGCTTTGTATAAAGTGGAAAGAAATTTAAGTACACGGAGACAGCAGAGCGTTAAAGAGTTGCAATTCCAGTGTAAATGGAGATTCTTGAATGGGACACAGGTATTTATTGCGTTCAATGTATAAGAAAGTCGTTAAACAGAGTCGGCCACGTTGGCAACCACCCTGGTAGAGAATTGTCGGACGGGATGGTATGGGGCAGAAAAGTAGGAAGAGGTAGAGTAGAAGGAGAAGGAGGAGGAGGGTTGAAAAGAGGGATTCAGTGGAGGAGGCCGGAACAAGCGTACCAACCCGGAATAAATAAAATCCCCCGTGCCACTAGCGAGTGGTAAGGGTAGCACCCCTTACCATTCCCTCTGCTCTCTCGAGCTCCTCTTTTACCACGAAACCGTGGCCGAAGTCGAAGAGTCGTTGTGCTCCAACACGTTCGGCCCGATTCTCTCTGATCACTGTGAGATCGCGCGATAACTTCGTTTACCCCGATAAAGACCTGAGAAGTTCTCCAGAAAGAAGTTGCTTTCACTTTCACCGCGAACGGTATCATTAAGCCGATGTTTTATGACCAAGCTGCTTTCTCTCTAAATCGTCTCGCTTCGTAGACAATTCAAACGATTTANATGTTAAAATAATAACGACAAAAGAATTAAAAACGTTTAAATGGATTTTAAATAAATTTAACGAGCATTGAAATAATGGTGTCTTGCGAACAATTGAAATTGATGAAAAGAGAATTAAAGCTGTTCGAAGTAGGTAACTGGTTGATGCTGTTAATTAGCATTTCGATGTTGCGATAGTTAGCATATTTGCATGTTCTGCTTTGTATAAAGTGGAAAGAAATTTAAGTACACGGAGACAGCAGAGCGTTAAAGAGTTGCAATTCCAGTGTAAATGGAGATTCTTGAATGGGACACAGGTATTTATTGCGTTCAATGTATAAGAAAGTCGTTAAACAGAGTCGGCCACGTTGGCAACCACCCTGGTAGAGAATTGTCGGACGGGATGGTATGGGGCAGAAAAGTAGGAAGAGGTAGAGTAGAAGGAGAAGGAGGAGGAGGGTTGAAAAGAGGGATTCAGTGGAGGAGGCCGGAACAAGCGTACCAACCCGGAATAAATAAAATCCCCCGTGCCACTAGCGAGTGGTAAGGGTAGCACCCCTTACCATTCCCTCTGCTCTCTCGAGCTCCTCTTTTACCACGAAACCGTGGCCGAAGTCGAAGAGTCGTTGTGCTCCAACACGTTCGGCCCGATTCTCTCTGATCACTGTGAGATCGCGCGATAACTTCGTTTACCCCGATAAAGACCTGAGAAGTTCTCCAGAAAGAAGTTGCTTTCACTTTCACCGCGAACGGTATCATTAAGCCGATGTTTTATGACCAAGCTGCTTTCTCTCTAAATCGTCTCGCTTCGTAGACAATTCAAACGATTTATAGTTTTAAAGTGTGACTGGTTCTTATTCAGAGTCATCGATATATCGAAACGTGCTAAAATATTTGTAATTTTCATTGCATACGAAGTGGATATTGGTCTGTTAATAAAGTTTTAATGTAAAATATGATTTCTATCGTACAATTAAGAATATTATCAATGTTTTAATAAGCCGATCTGTGATAAAATAAAGCAGCAAAAGAGAGAAAAGAATAATGAAAAGCTTGTATGTTATACCCGAGATTTACCATATATACGTAGAATAAATTGATTTGCCTCGTGTAAATAAAATTAAAATATAACCGTGCGTTAATTTATAATTGATTTTCAATTCTTCCTGAATATTTATTAAAATTTCGATAATACACTTTCGCTAACAAACTATATTACTCGTGTTAAAATACTTGTAAAACCTACTTTATGTATCACCTTGAGTTTAATGAACATGTACGATTCAGTTAACAAATAAAGAACAAAGTTAGACTGAATATGCAGATATATTTATTGGAGGTGTTCTGATAAAATCAAATGTAAGTCAGGTATCGACGCCAATCGTCCGATCGTAATCTTATTAGTTCTAATCAATACCGAACTTTGATTTTTAGAACAGGTTGTAAGAAGCGTTTGTAACGCTAACAGAAGCTACAAGACGTTCCCTTTGTTTGTCTCCTTTTCTATCTTCCTCCCCGATTTTGTTCTTTCAGTTCGTTCCTTTTCTTTGTCTCATTGGTATGCTCGTTTCAGCGTTTTGGGAGTTGCTCGCCAGGGGATTTGGAAAGAGTGCTACCGGCATGGCGTCACAGCAGTTGCGAAAGCCGAGAGGATGGCTCGAGATAGCTTAAACTTAGCATTCACAAACCAACACCCCACAGCAACCACTGCTAGAAGAGAGTGAGACTGCTAAAAAAGGAGAGAAAAAGGGAGGGAAGGGAGGTCAATTCCGAGTCTTCTCTCTCTTTTTCCCTTCTTCTCCTTTGCTCTCGTCCTACTTGCGTCTTTCCGCTTGATGGCAACCAACCAGACAAAAAGGAGAGACGAAAAGATACGGTAGGGTGGAAAGAAAGGTTGAAACCTGCGGAGAGGAGCAAGAAAAAGAACGAAGGGAATGAGAGCAAAGGAGAAAGCATAGAGAACGTGGTGGATCCCTCGTTTTCCCGCATCCCATTGATTTACATCGTGTCTTGGCGCAGCAAGGAAGAAAGGCTGGAAGAAGAAAGCTAGGAGAAGAGGAGAGCGCGTAGTCGAGGGGTGGCCGCACGATATCAGCCGTTTGTATGCGCGGCCGACGCCAAACTTTGCTGAATTGCCCTATGACTCCTTATATCCTATCCTCTGAGCACGCCTCTCCCCCTTCTCTTACGATTCCACCCTCTACTACGGCTTTCGAGTCGTTATACCGATCTCGAAGAAACCAACTCACTCCGCTTCCGTATCCTTCCCTTTCATTCGACGATTCTGTAAGGGGCGGTAAGGGGGATGCTCGAGTGCCAGGATCATCCAATTGTAAATTACTACTATAAATCGGTCAGAAGAACTGTTGCAACATTACGTATATCCAATTAATTGCACGCTTTACGTGGAATCTATATAATTCAATGTCGTCGTGTTTACAGGATGCAGTTTCATCAATATTGTAAGATACTTGTAATTGATAACCGGATCATGTTATATTTATTAGTTTGTTCTCATTTGATGTAACAAGTTATGCAGTGAAACAGTATTTTAAGTTTGTGTGTTTTGTATAAAATGTTACGAGAGAATTGGAAAATATATTAATGAATGTGAAATAGGGGTATTTAATGTAATATATATTACTCGTGTAGAGTGTTTCGTTTATCTTGAATACTAATATTTCTGTTTCTTTTGTGTATTAAAAAGAAATGTGTTGGAGCAAAGTTGTATGATCTAGAAGGACGGATATTGTGATTCATTATTTTTTCAAGTTTCTAAAATCATGGACAGTTTTTTTTTTTTTTAATACAGAGATATTTTTTATTATCGTGTTATTATAGCGGACAAAGAACAGATTTTAGACACATATGATACGTTGTCCTTGAAATAACAAAGAATGAAAAAATCACGATAGTTTAAAAGAAATTAGAAAATTGAATATTTTGAAATGTTTATTCTTTTAAAAATTTGTACAGAGACATACTTATACCCCGTATTTGAAAATACTTTGAAGCAGATGGAAAAACATTTTGTAAAAAACGAAGAAAAGTTCAGTTTCCCAGCTTTCCTAAAACTATGGTGATTTTTTCGTTTTAATAATAAGTCAGTTAAAGGTTAACCTATTATAAATGTCGGAAATTTATTCTTTGACAGCTACAGTAATTTGATAACAGAAATATGTCATTAGTGTTAAGAAATCGTCGATAACCTTAATAACTCGAAAAAATGACTTTGGAAAAAAAAATAAATCACAATATTCATCGTTCTTTCTCTGTCGGCAAAATAACTGTTGTAAACATTATCGCATAAATTTCTATTATTACCACATTGTAAATTTAAAATCCAATATTAAAATTTAATGTGCTTTTATATCAAGTACATTAATCGCAAAGTATTAATGAACACCTTAATAAATGAATTATTACTTTGTATTACTTAAAATTGTAATTACTTTTATGGAAATTGTTATAAATGACAATTATTCTTAAGGTAACGATTACTCAAACATTTAATTGCATTACTGTTATTCAATCTGTTTATGTTTTCTGTTAAAAATTTCCTTAAATACCCTCTGAACTGTAGTCATTATTTATTCAAATTTGTCATAACATTTTTGTTAATAAAGTTTTTTTACAAGCTTCTACAATCTTGACGTGTGTCATAATTTTTATTATAAATCAGTTATTGTTATCAATTACGATATATTTACGTGAAAATGGAGGATCTGAAGAAATAAATCTTAGACACTTAAAATGTTGTTACAGTAAGGATGAACTTTGCTTAAACTCGATTACCCGCGTTGCACTAATTTAATTACGTATCACAAGTATAATTACATTTACGACACGTATCATCTCGTTCACATAATATTACGCGGAAATAATTACGCGTTCCGTATTACATGAAATATGTTATCCAAATAAATATAAATTTTTGTGGAAATAAAGAAAAGTACGTTTTCTCATGATGCTTTCACGCAGCATTTACTTTATGACTATGGTTTGTAGTACTTACTGTTGTATTCACCAGGATCGCTGGGATCCAATCGTTTCGTTCTACGCCCGTGTTTGCTGTTGTTGTGAACGAACATGTTGTCCGAGACTGCCAGTAGTGGTCCCTCTACTCCTACTTGCGTGGAAATGACCACCTGTTACAGAAGATTGAAATCCGTCGACGTGAGATTTTGGTTGAAAATTTAGTAAAACCGAAGGGAAGTGCTTTCAATTGCTTTAAATAATTTTAACGAATAATAGAAGAGACGTTACATTTTCAAGATCCATTCGTTAAATATAAAATTTTTCTTTCCAATAAAAATAGATTCATTTTCTGGTGGTATATTCTATATTACCAACGTTGAATATTTTTATTCAATGCAAATGAAAGAATTAAAAATACCTTCTCACTTTTGGTATTGCTTTTAAATTTGTAACGGTAAATATAAATGGAAGTAAATGTTAAGGTAAGAGAGACGGTTCTAGTGTCGCGTTACAATGTCACTAGATATATAGTTTTTGCTGTGTATTAAAATTTATTAAACTATTGTCAAACAGGACATAAAAGGGTGTGCATACAGAAACTGTGTCATACAACACGTTGCGTAATTTTATTTACGTGTTATATGTACGTACTCTATATGTGTTAATCATATCTCCTGTGAACAAGCAATGCAGCCTGATTTGCTGCATTGCATTATGTGTATTCGCCATGCATTCCGTGACTCTCGTGACCCTCTATTTGCACGTATGATAGATACTATCGTACGAATATATGAACATAATCTCATTAAAGCTGAGCCTTGGAACACAGCTTCGTGTCATCATCTTAAAACATTGTGGTGTTAAATATGTTTTCCTTATTTAAATATTACTCAGGATGGACCGAGGCGAATCGGATCGTTTTCTTTTAACAGTGATAAAACAATAGTAAAAATTTAGAAAGTCAAATTTTTATTATAAATTCGTAACTAATACCCGTTTAATTCGAATATTCATGATAATAAATTTTTGTCCGACTTAAAAATCTTTCTTCTGACTGAATTCTTATTTCGATGCGATTCGCCTCGATCTACCCTACCGACAATATTTTATTAATTGAAATTTATTAATATCATAAATATCACAAATAATATTTTATTACTTGAAATTTATTAATATCAAAAATATCACAAATAATATTTTATTAATTGAAAATTATTAATATCATAAATATCACAAATAATATTTTATTAATTGAAATTTATTAATATCATAAATATCACAAATAATATTTTATTAATTGATTCATATACATTTCTCAAAATAATTTTGATAAATTTTATTTAAAAATACAGCAAATGTATCCATAATGGTTGATATAATTTTATTAACAGTGTAATCTATTTTTATCTAATGTGGGCAAAATATTTTTGCGAACAGAACTTCAGACGAATTGAAACAAGCCATGTGGTTAACCTCGAGTTTCCCGGACGCAAACAAGAGGACGATGATTTTCGGGAGAAAGTAGAAAGAACGTTTATAAAATCGACTGGGCGGTAGGTAAATGCCCGAAGTTTTGTCCTTTCGCAACTTCTCAACTTTCTTGGCTGGTTGGCCGTAGTACCTAGCGCGTAACGTCGTGCAAACTTGCCCAGCATAAGGGTGAGGATAACCTGGCGGCCCTTCGCGAGAGAAATTTTCGAAGAAGGGGAAGGCATACCGCTAAAATTTTAATTCGCAACTTCGAGCAATAAGCAATTCCTAAACAAATTCGAAGGCATGATAAGTACTTTAACTTTAGTTTACCTTTAAGTGGGTGAATACATAACTGAATCCATGAAAAATGTACGAGTGACAAAATTTGAAAACTATATGACAGAATGTACATAAATATCTTTTACGGTTAGATATTTAAATTAAACATTTATATACGAAACGTTCTGTAACAAACCGGTAAAAATAAAACATGAAAAAATTTAAATTATATTAGGTTAATTTTATTGTGCAACATTTCCATAGTTTACATTTCTCCTTAAATTCTTTTCCTTCGATATGATTACGATTCGTTAATAGCTATTTAAGTTAAACTAATGCTAATTAATTATATTAACTTTCACAATAGCAATCTTTTAATTATATATGAATTCTATATGTTTCAAGTTCATGCAGTTTCATTTAGAAAAGCATTGAAAAATAAAAAAAAATGATTTTAATAAGGAAGTCAATTTTCAACAAATTCTTCTTACGAAATCACTTAATCTATCTCGTCGATACTTGTTATATCTAACAAATCACGCTATGTATGTTAAAAAAAATTAAGAAATACTCATTAATCAGTTTAAGTATTGTTATCTTTTTTNAACTAATGCTAATTAATTATATTAACTTTCACAATAGCAATCTTTTAATTATATATGAATTCTATATGTTTCAAGTTCATGCAGTTTCATTTAGAAAAGCATTGAAAAATAAAAAAAAATGATTTTAATAAGGAAGTCAATTTTCAACAAATTCTTCTTACGAAATCACTTAATCTATCTCGTCGATACTTGTTATATCTAACAAATCACGCTATGTATGTTAAAAAAAATTAAGAAATACTCATTAATCAGTTTAAATATTGTTAACTTTTTTACATTGTATAACTTTAGTATCGGAACAAATGTGTATTATATTTTTTTTCGCGTCGCGTTAATTTTTCGCAAAAATAATAAAAACTACCAAACATTACACGAAACTGAAAAAAAGAAATTAGTAAACAGTTATGTTTCCTTTCACGCCTCGAATTCTTTTTATTCGATTACTAATGCTAATTGATTATATCAACTTTCACAATAGCAATCTTTTAATTACATATGAATTCTATATGTTTCAAGTTCATGCAGTTTCATTTAGAAAAGCATTAAAAATAAAAAAAAATGATTTTCAACAAATTCTTCTTACGAAATCACTTAATCTGTCTCGTCGATACTTGTTATATTTAACAAATCATGCTATGTATGTTAAAAAAAAATAAAGAAATACTCATTAATCAGTTTAAGTATTGTTATCTTTTTTGCACTGTATAATTTTAGTATCGGAACAAATGTGTATTATATTTTTTTTCGCGTCGCGTTAATTTTTCGCAAAAATAATAAAAACTACCAAACATTACACGAAACTGAAAAAAAGAAATTAGCGAACAGTTATGTTTCCTTTCACGCCTCGAATTCTTTTTATTCGATTACAAAGTGGCTGAAGAGGAAGGGGACGTAACAATCGTGCGATAAGGCGGATGAATCCAATGGAAGAAAGCGAAAAGACAGAGCACAAAGTTTTTGGTAATTTATTTTTTAATTCTATCTTTTGTCTGTGGAAATGGACACGGGCGGGGTGGCGAGATACGGCAGTCGGTGAGTAGGAGAGATCGTTATACGGAAGTGGGGTGCAAGGGTGAACGGATATGGGGGTGGGTCGGTTGATGCCGCGCTGAGCTAATTGCCAACCCCTTGGATTACGTCTCTTGGATGGGGATCTCAACTTCCGACGATGGCCGACCATCGAGAAATTGCTGTCTTCTGGAGCAACTTTTTCTTTTCCTTTTCGGAATTAAAAAAGAATGCCTCCGAGTCGAAGCTACGCAGCAGTAGACGCACTGTACAATGATACGCCGTCACGTAATTCCGGCGAACTTTTGATCTTTTCGTTTCTGTCCATTCGTTCCAATAATTTCACGAGTCGTGACTCGAATGATGACCGAATTTTCTACGCCACTTTTCCATTTCGATAACATTTCGGTGTCTTCTTGAAATGGTCAGTGTACAGTGCCGGCCAAAATTATGTGCTCGTTACATATTTATATTAGTCGTCGGAAAAAGTTGGCGCGGATTTATGGTAGTATTCACGGAGCACGAAATTTCTTGAAATGTAATTTTATTTAATAAAGTAATCGTTAAATTTCTGTGGCTCTTCTCCGATGTTTTCTAAACTTATACATTCGATTGGTATAAAATCCGCGAGTTCTGATTGCGAAAAATAAATTAACCGTTGTTTTGATCTCGTTATCTTTTTCAATTTTTACAAGCTTAGTTTGTTACGCTCTCTTTTTAATAACAGAAACATCTCTACAAACGCTACAAATGCGTTCTGTTGTATTTTTTGCTGCGTTTCCAAAGTTAAATTCATAAAATACGAAAGCATGAATTTTTAACGTTTCACTTGGCATCTTTAACTTTGGATAGATAATGAAACATTGAAACGAATGAAGAATTGAAATAGTGTACACCAACTAAATGGACAAAATCATTTAACGATACCATCATTATTATATCATCTCTGCAAAATACAAGAAATTAAATTTGAATTTATCTCTGGCAAAAAACCGCACGAACTTTCTCCGATACCTAATAATTGTTTTTATCAATAAACTAGTAAAGATAGAAATTTGCAAATATTTATTATGCAACGTATGTTTGTTGTTTACAATCTTAAATTGTAATAGAATTATTTTTATAATAAAAAATATAAACACAAATTATTTAAAAATAATTCAAACTCATTAAATTTACTTATCAAAGTATGACAAAAAAATTTAGAGCAAAAATAAATTGTAATAATGATAATTATTACAAAGCTATGATCAAATATTAAATGCAAAATAAATCATTCTACATATTTAAAAAAATCATTTTCATATTAAATATTCTCAATATATTTTAAATCTCGAAAAATTTCTCTTCCATCGCAAATTATTTTCCATTGCCTACAGTCATAATCTATGGTCCACTCTACTTACTATAAAATTAATTATGGGTAATATAAAGTGTATTAATTATAATTATGTTGTATACAATATACTACTATTATTATTATGTTGTATAGCAGTGTGTATTAATATATTCGGACTTTCTTTAGAGATTTAGCTAAAAAAAATGAATGTATGAACCTACCTGGAAACGTCTCATATCACGTGGGTTGCCCGCATTCTTAAGGCAGTTCTGGTTGCACTTGAGGAAGAACTTGAGGAAGAATCTGAAAGCAGAAGGGACCGGAGTTAAACGGTTGACAAGGTGCTTAACGCTCTTCAACGCCGAGAACTTAATTAGAACGCGAACTTGGCTGGAAAGTAAGTCTGAATATTGCATAAGCCAATCGTAAGCTCCGTTCTACTCGCCTCTATTATTCAGCATTTCTCTAGATTAAACCCCCAACCACGTGTTCTTCGACCTTTAGGACTCTACGGTATTGTATACTATGCCAACGTACGTGGCTACTACGCCAGACTACCAAAATGTCAGAAGGTGCATTCTTCTAAAAATATATTTTATTGCAATAAATGAACGTTAAAGCTACGACCTCGTTCTACCGTGGACTTGTAGAACGTACGATCGAATGACTAATTTTAACGCGTATAAGTGTTTTCGAAAATCATACAGGCGACTATTTTATTTTATTTTTCTTTCCGTTCTTCGTAGCAAGTCATGATACATATTTTTCAACGTATTGGTTGCATTCAGAAAGAACTTTCAAAATTATTTACAAGGTATTAAAAGGTATTGATGAAGAGCAAGGTCTTGAAGGAAACACTTATACGCTCCACGAGTGAAAATTCACCTACTTTCTGTTTTTAAATATTGTAAAATATTTGATTTCTTTCCAATTATATAGCAATTTGATATATTTGTTTGAAATATGAAGTCATGGGTAAAAAAACAACTTGTTGACATTTTATCGAAGATATTAACACTGCTACGGTCTTTACATTCTTTTATACTCAAACGCGCTCTCATTTCACCAAAGAAAATTTCTAATTTTAATAAAACTGTATCCTTAACATAGAATTGAAACAAGAAAATTCGCATATTGATAATTTTTATATATTTATTATAGTTAGGAAATTTTTTATCGAAACGAAAACTCGATTGGGTTAATATATTAAATAAAAAGCTAACATCATTTGTGTAATTATTTCTGAGCAGCTTATGAGTGTTGATAGATTAAAAGTTATTATGTTAGTTTAACAATTGTAAGTGTAAGTTGAAACGGGTATTAATTTCAGCTGTAACTAGGAAATATTGTGTAAAAGCTTTTATATGAATAAATGCTTGCATGAAAATGTTTATATGATAGATTTGATGCATTTATGGTATAATATAGAAAGAAAGTGAATCTGAACACAGTATCTTAAATATTTGAGAACATTTGAAAAGTTTAAGGAAGATTTAAGAATTAAGTTTTAAATAATATCACTATAACTAATATATTTATTTTTTGGGTCGTTATACACAAATCTGTGTGATATAAAAGAGTATGCGCTTAAGTGTATACATGAAAAGTTATGAAAAATCATAATTTATATACAGTTTGTCCGCAGTAACACTGGACAGTTCTCTATTTCCTAACATATTGCGGACAGAAAATTTTTTTTTATGAGAATTGCATGTTACAAGAAGACACATCATTTGATGAAAGAGAATCTTTCATTTACTTTATTATTTAGTAAGATATGAAGGTCAAGCTTTTGTTTTGTCGTTTTGTCTTTAATGAAACTACGTGTTTATTTATTCTGTAGTCTATTTTAATACGAATTCATCAGCTCTTCACGTATAGGATAAATAAATTAAAAAAAAATATAAATAAATAAAATAAGTATTTAGTTCATAGTTTTGTGACAGAACACAGATAATAAACCGAAATTTATTAATTCTATATAAAGTCTAAATAGATATTTTAAAAATATATCTGTATTCGCAATATGTAAATCATCACTGAATATAATCTAGTTAACTATTTCAACATAGTCCAAATTACAATATAATTATAATTTCAGAAACATCTTAATACCAAATATTCCAATTTTTACGAAGCACCGGTTACTTCAAAACAATCCGAAACAATTATCGAACCTACCGTTCAAAAATACATGTGCGTACATTGTCGACATGTTTTTTCTGTGATCAACACTGACAATAAATATCGAAGACGAGACAGATCTCGGAACGAAAGACGAACGAGACGGAAGTGACGCACGTACTAGAAAAAAAATAAGAGAAACAGGAAGAAAGTTTTAGGGAAAAAAATCCGACGGTTCAATTTTCATGAATTATGCAGAATACGGGGGAGAATATTGAATTCGAGAAAATTTTTGTAGATACGGTATATCCGTGTTCGCACTGACGGGAGTGAAAGGCGAAGGAAGGGTTCGCCGAAGAGACACGGAAAGAGCAAAATGCGAATATATTTCTATAGGTAGACTGAGATAGATCGAGAGAGTGGAGAAAACTCGTAGGAAACAATCAGGAGGACCGAGACGATGAAGAGTTCGACGAACGAAGGGGTAGTTTTCTGGGTGGCTGGTAGGCCTCTCCTCCCGTGGGACACCATTGTCATCTCCCTACGGACTGCGTCTATACGATCCGGGACTCCATCGAAAAATCAAACGCATACCTCCCAGCAGCGACGCCCAGTTTTTTTTCTTCCTCGTTTGCGCGAACCGTCCAAGCGAAACTGTAGGAGGATCCCGTCTGATTTCACTTCGTCGTCTCGGTTCCTATCAATACTGCGCTTCTTTCACGTTCCTTTGTCTCCGCTGTGTTCCGTATTCTGCGCGTTAAGGGGTAAACACAGGCAAAAGCGTGCAAAAAGGACGGTAAATGCCGGTTCGTTTAATTTTATGGACGCTGGAAGAAATAAAATCGTTTAGGTACTGTATTATGTATATACGCGCGATCCATCGTCCTTATCGTTGCGCTGATTTATCTCGTGCCACCTCTCATCGCCCTTCGTGTCATCGTCCTTTTTATTTCCCATAAAATTCTGAGAAAATAGGGTACTGGTAGTAATAGTATAAATAATGCCTACTAACGAAGTTAATGAAGTTATTAAAAAAGTGCGTTGAAACATGCATTATCATCGTGAGTAATCGTAACCGTGTAGACTTATCTTTTATTAAATCAAATTTGGTTAAAGATACTGTTTTATTTTGGTTCGTATTTTTTGTTTAGGAAATATACCTACTTTTTCTTATAACTCGCTCATTATTATTCAAAATTGTTGGGTCAGTGCACGTGCAGTTGGGAATTCGAATGGGGAAAGATCGAATAGAAAAGATTTGATTTAATTAAATTGTGCTGTTTATAGTTTTATCGTTTTCAAATTGCTTGTCTGTTGCAAAATTATTTAAATATCCGAATGAATGGAAATCTGTTGGAGAAACGTTTAATGTACAGAGGAGATAAAACAGAATGAAGTATTTGAATTTTTATAGTTTCTGAATAATTGTGGAACGTAAGGTCTGGCATTAATATTTTGCAAAATGACACCCTTCGAGTTCATTAATACGGCTACAATTAACTTCTCGTGCACCATTTATATTTAGATGCAATATTTTTCAGCTATTATATTTTGATTAATTTTTCAAACATTGTAATAAATTGTTCCCAACATATTTTTACCGTATACAAGAAAAATTTTACGCTATCTATCATCAGCATTTTCATGCGCACCAACTCAATATTTATGGTTATTTAAAACTTGATTACATGCAGAGTGTATAGAGAATGTTTATTGAACGTAAGTATTCGAGCATTGGTTGATTTATACTAACAGTACTTACATGTATATTACTAAAATGTGCAAATTAAGTTTTAGTTAGCGAATAAATATAATACTTATTACTTTCTTATGGAATCAACAAATTATAAATTTTAATTATTTATTAAAAGAATCGCCAACAGTATATTGGAACTGAATACATCAATTAATCGCTGTAGTCTTTCTATCAGTTTGGAAGAACCCTTTTTATGTAACTCATAGCTTAGAAATTAAATAATTTGGCGCCATTGAACTTCTCTAACAAATCATCAATGAGCGTCACTGATTTTTAAAAAGCAATTTTATAGTTTCATAATACTCTGTTATGCATCACTTCGATAATAATAAAGAATACAGTAGATTGGTAATTATCGTAACTAATTGGGACCGAGGTAGTTCGGAAAATCGAAATTTTTGGATAATCGAACACTTCGGTTCATGAAACATATGCATGCACCCAGTTTATAACTATAAAAATTAATCCTAAAATTACTTACTGCAGAAAATACTATAAAGACATTGAAATATTGAAGAAATGCTTTGAAGTAACAATATACATTTATTAAAAAAATTTATTTTTTAAAACACATAATCCTCAATTTTTTTTTTCTTTTTTAACCATCAAAGACAGTCTTTTCTTCGTAGGGAGATCTTTCGTTCTTTTTAGCAGCAGTACATCCGCAATATTTTATTCTGACTGTCGCTCGCATCATCGGTACTACCGCATCATAAATTTATTTACTTCTCGAATCGATGTAGGCTAATTGACGCTCGACCCTAAAATCATTTCCAGTCCTTCTATCTCTAATTTTCGAATTAAATTTCATTTTTGTTAAACATAACCAAGTGTCCGGATATCTTTGAACCGTGAAATCATTTCCAGTCCTTCTATCTTTAATTTTCTAATTAACTTTCATTTTTATTAACACTAGACCTACCAAAGCGGTCAAATGACCGTTTCGTAAATTCTTCTCCAAATTTTATAAATTATTAACCGTGCACTTTTGAATACTTTTCTGTGATTTTCCGTAAAATATATGGTTAACGATTTGTTTCTCTAGCATTGTGTATTTTTCCAAGTATCTATTATTGTAATTTCTTTGACACAAGCAGGTATAGTTAAATCGTCGGCAGGTTTAGTGTTAAACATAACCAAGTGTCCGGATACTTTTGAACCGTAAAATCATTTCCAGTCCTTCTATTTCTAATTTTCTAATTAAATTTCATTTTAGTTAAACATAACCAAGTGTCCGGATACCTTTGAACAGTGCATATCTTCAACGTATTAACGGAATCGTCAATTCATTCCTTTCAGTGATGTTACACGCACAGATCACGACAACGAGCGTGCGTATTATCGCGCATTACACACGGTCGGATTATCTAAACGACACTTTTATCGTCGGCTACATGATCCAGCAGGAGTTGTCAACCGAGTCGAACGTTTGGCACGAAATCCATATAGTTGGAAAAGTGAAAAGTAAAAATGGAGATCGATCGAAATCCTCCTTGTTCGCGTGGAGAGTACGGAAGGGAATGCTGGCCGGATATAAAGAGAGAATGTAGAGGAAGAAGGGAAGGGAGGATACACAGAAAGAGAAAGGGAAAGAAACGTATCGATCTCCTGCTTCATGCTTTTCGTATCTATCCGTATCCATGGACTATACTCTAGGTTCGTGTTAACGGCTGCATTCGGTCGCTCTTAGAGTGCCGAGCGAATTTAATTTCGTTTACTCTTAGAGGACGTTAAGATCGTATCGAGATGCTGGATGGGTATTCAAAGCATTGTATTTTGGCTTATCGTCACCGTAGATCTCGCTCTAAACACGATGTCTGTGTCGTGCCTGAGGCGTGGAGAACGACAACCGCTTCTAGTCTTTTGCAGATACGAACCCTATCGACCATGCCTGTGTACCTACGTTATTGTGAAAACGGTGCGAAAACGTCCGGTGTGTTAACGTAGTTGACGTCAAAGAGGATGTTCGAGCAAGCCATTCCGAGTACGAACGTTTCGGTCTGTTGTAGTTCAGAATAATTGCTTGTTCGTCGACTTACCAAGTTTGCTTTGTTCAACCCTCATCCGTCCCTTGTGTCGATTCGACAAATTTGTGTCACAAAATGTGTACGTTGCGAAAAATGTTGCGAAAGTTTTGTGAACGATGCGAATTTTCATGATTTTCGTAAAATTTTAAAAATCTATCTTTTTATTACAGAGGTTTTTTTTAGTACTGTGTCAGTTTGAAAAATATTAAATATATTTTAAAAAATTAATTTTCTTTAGTTATCACTGCACTATTAAATTTGATTACTGTGTTACTGTAGCGACACCACGATCCATCTACAGTAATTATTAATTAAAACATTTTCAAATTAAAGTGAGAAACTAATCAATCGTAACTTTTTCTCCAATAACCAGACAAAATTCGGGCTATAGAGGATTAATTCAATTTATATCATTTCAAATGCAAGAACTTAACTCGAAGTTCGAACGACTCGAAGATCGAATCTTCTCCAAGAATGGATTCTGTTCAAACTTCGAAAGTTTGCTATAATTATGAACTCAACAGCTTTTGCTTTTTTAATATCCCAGTCCAAATATTTGTAAAATAATATTGAAATATATATTATTAGAAATTGAGCGAAAAACAATATATTGGTACATTTATGATAAAATCAAAGAAAAGAATGACGAAAGATCAAAAGAATTTTTTTTTCTAATTATTCTTAAAAACTGAGTATTTTGTTGAATCTATCGATAGACGATACTAATCAGTCGAATCAATCCACGATTCACATTGGCGGATATCCATTCCTCTATCCCTTCTTTTTAGAGTCGTTTTCTTCCACGCTGTCCTACGAGTACTGGCTGTTAGGAGCTAATGGATTGCGTTACCGACTGATTCAAATGCGAACTAGATTTCATTCTGAGCTCGATGGGGCGACAGTATCGACGATGTTGTAACGCGAATACGAGCAAGAAGGGTGGAAAGGCCAGTTTCTTACAGGGGCTCAAACTCGATTTCGATCATCTATTAGATTTTTCTCCTTCGGCGATGCTTTCCGCGAGCTTGCACCAGTTTTCACGATAAAATCCATTCTGGATCGTCGCTTAACACTGCCAGGAGGTGTATTTTACGTCGACGAAACATTGGATCGAGTTAAAGATCGTTTGGTTCAACAGCCAAGACTGGTACGCTTTACAATAAATGCCTATATCAATTTTCATATGCAACGTTTCGTTTAAAATATTTTAACAACAACGGGATTGCGGTTTAATGTTTTTTAAATATATCAAGGTACAAATATTTTTCTTTTTTTAAGTTTTTAAAATCTTAGCAGAGCTTTAATATAGCTGTAGCTGTAGTATGAACGTTAGACATAGAAAATCGGAGAAAACGTTCTAAAAATGTGATAAAACTTCAGTTTAATTAAGTTCATTTGACTTCAGAATATAAAGACTATTCTTAAATTTATTACCAAATTATAAATTCGAAATTATATATTATTCAAACTATGTTTAAACATATTTGTCAGAGCATCAAATAAAGCAAAACGTATGTTTCTTTATTAGGAAATTCAATAATATTATTTACTTTTAAAAATGAATTCTGTCATTGTCATAATCTCTTTGGAAATAAAAAATCTATACTATAAATTTTATAATAGCAAAGAATATTTACAACTTAACACATTGGTGAGCGGTCACGAATATATTCACGTTCTCATGGCTGAACGTTGGTATCTGATAATAAATTAACTCAAATTTCTATGTTCGAATATTCTCGACTGATTACGAGTTAACGCTAACATAAACTAACTTTAGTTTCTGCACTTTTTAGGTCTGAGAATACTAGACCAACGCGAATCGGATCATTTTCATTTAATAGTGAAAAAATAATAGTCAAAACTTAGAATGTCAACTTTTTATTATAAATTCGTAATTAACACCCATTTAATTTGAACGTTGANATAGTCAAAATTTAGAATGTCAACTTTTTATTATAAATTCGTAATTAATACCCATTTAATTTGAACGTTGGTAATAAAACATTTTTTTTAAACTTAAGAACCTTTCTTTTGACTGAATTCTTATTTTGATTCAATTCGCCTCGGTCTGTCCTATTAGTCAGATTTTAGTTTAAGCGTATAAAAATTTATTTTGGTATTTTAATATCATATTCAATTGCTAAAAAATAGCAAGCTGAACCGAATAATTTTGGCTTGAAATAGTCGATCAATAAACTATTAAATCATATCAAAAGATTAAAACAATTTTCTAACTATAGGAATATTTAATAAATATAGTATTTAAAGAGAAGATCATAAAGAAAGTATCATATTCAATTGCTAAACAATAGCCACCTATACGGAATAGTTTTGGCTTGAAATAACTGATCAGCAAACTATTAAATCATCTCAAAAGATTAAAACAATTTTTTAAANAGAATATAAAGACTATTCTTAAATTTATTACCAAATTATAAATTCGAAATTATATATTATTCAAACTATGTTTAAACATATTTGTCAGAGCATCAAATAAAGCAAAACGTATGTTTCTTTATTAGGAAATTCAATAATATTATTTACTTTTAAAAATGAATTCTGTCATTGTCATAATCTCTTTGGAAATAAAAAATCTATACTATAAATTTTATAATAGCAAAGAATATTTACAACTTAACACATTGGTGAGCGGTCACGAATATATTCACGTTCTCATGGCTGAACGTTGGTATCTGATAATAAATTAACTCAAATTTCTATGTTCGAATATTCTCGACCGATTACGAGTTAACGCTAACATAAACTAACTTTAGTTTCTGCACTTTTTAGGTCTGAGAATACTAGACCAACGCGAATCGGATCATTTTCATTTAATAGTGAAAAAATAATAGTCAAAATTTAGAATGTCAACTTTTTATTATAAATTCGTAATTAATACCCATTTAATTTGAACGTTGGTAATAAAACATTTTTTTTAAACTTAAGAACCTTTCTTTTGACTGAATTCTTATTTTGATTCAATTCGCCTCGGTCTGTCCTATTAGTCAGATTTTAGTTTAAGCGTATAAAAATTTATTTTGGTATTTTAATATCATATTCAATTGCTAAAAAATAGCAAGCTGAACCGAATAATTTTGGCTTGAAATAGTCGATCAATAAACTATTAAATCATATCAAAAGATTAAAACAATTTTCTAACTATAGGAATATTTAATAAATATAGTATTTAAAGAGAAGATCATAAAGAAAGTATCATATTCAATTGCTAAACAATAGCCACCTATACGGAATAGTTTTGGCTTGAAATAGTCGATCAGAAAACTATTGAATCATCTCAAAAGATTAAAACAATTTTTTAACTATAAGAATATTTAATCAATATAGTATTCAAAGAAAAGAAAAATCGTACCATGTAAATAAAAGGTTTCTTAACTGTAATAAATTTAAAAATCGTGAGATCACTGCCGTATGAACGCAAACAACACCGTACCGCAATTGAAGTGTTTTATCGGTGAGTACAGCCATCGAATCGGTTGATTCTTGCCGTATTGGCCGTTGTTCTGCTGCTAACGAATTGACATGGAATAAAATATACAGAGGCCGACCGATTGAGAAATCATTCCCAACCTACCTTCCGATCGTAGCATACCTTTCCGTTACCTCTGCTAAAATGAAAATAAAACGCAGCAACGCGCAGCGGAAAGTGGAGGGTTGTATGCGATGGGAGAAGGGGAGACAGAATGGCAACGGCGTGTAGCGGGAAACGTGCACCGTTCGCTGTTTCCAGTTTTACAGTATACAACTTCGCAACGCCGGGATGGATGAACGAACGAGGCAGAAAAAATAAACGACGCGGATGAAAAAAAAAAGAGCTAAATATTGGAGGTTCGCGGCGAGAGGGGAAAAGAATGAGAGAAAGAGAGAGACGGAGAGATCAGAGAAAGAGAGATCGAGGGAGGCCAGGTAAACAGAAGTGAATGAATTCAATCAAACCTTGCAGTAAATCATCGGCACTTGCGCAGCGGTTTGTTAATATTTCCCGTGTACCAATTAGTGATTTTTCTCACTGCATTGAAGAGCATGCTCTTTCTTTCGATAAAATTTGATCGATAATAATTTGTGACAAAATATTTTTGCGAAAGACAGAGGCTTACAGTTGGTCACAAAATTATCCGGTCGTTTTATAAACAATTATAAGTTTGTTTTAAAAAAAATAAATCAAAATTTGTTTTCGACGAACATTTAAGAGTTTAAAGAAAATTATTCTATTTACAAACTCGTTGTGACCGATGGAATTTCCACGTGTGATATAGAAATTGCTAATTGTAAAGCTAAAATATTTTCATTTGATATACTTTTTTATATAAAAAATTCAGTACAAATAATTTTTAAATAAAAAGTTAGTACAATTTCAAATCCTTTTATAACTTTTGGTTCATCGTGTGCAATGTTCATGGTACACCAATCTATCTAAATATTAAATGTTGCTATTCATACGTTTAACGCGTTATTGATTCTTTTTACGAGGTTAAGTTATTGGCGTCGATGAAGTTTAGTGTTTCGAAAAAGGATCTGAAGCACACGCTGTTATGTGAATTTAGAAAAACTAATACCGTGGTTATGGCGAAGAACAATATTTGGAGTGTATATAATGGTGAAGTTCTAAACGATAGAAAATGTCAATGTTGGTTCAAAAAATTTAAGAGTGAGAATTTTATTTCAATGACGAACTTCGCTCTAAACGTCCATTGGATTTACAAGATGTTCAGGAACGCACGGAAACATTTTTTAAATAAAAATCTAATGATTTTTACTTCTTCTTGTATCTAATGCAAGACACTATATAGTGGAATAAATAAACTTTGTTTTTCAATAAAAACGTTGTTTAGAATTTTAATATTCATGTAAAAGATCTGATAACATCGTTAAACCGTACATCGTTACTTATTATGCGTTTACCATTTGGTAATTTAATTTCATTGGAACTGGTTCATTGTATCATCATTATGTTGCTCGAAAAATGTATTTTAGTTTCTATAAATATTACGCGACCTTCGTGCAAAGATTTAATTAACGAATTATAATGTAAATGTTACGCACATTTATTTTTCGAAGTATTTATACCTTATCAACGCGTTGTATACGGGTGCCAAGGCGCAAGTAGATGCCCTCTGATCTACTAAATATATTTCGACCAGGGGTGAATGGATATAGGGGGCTTACTTGGGGACTTACGCGTAATAGTTCCAAATAGGGTAGCATTACGCGTATCAGAAATCCATTTCCTCCTACGTCGGAAAATCTTTAATCATGTTTTCGACTCCCAAAGTAGATCCCCTTTTTTTTGTCACTGTAGAGAAGCGAATTACGTAACGTAAGTACAGCACAAAATTATGAAATGTCGCGTTTAATTTTCTTCTCCGATAATTTCACCTTTGCATTTTATACCGAAGATAGCACATATTGTGTTACGAGTCCTTTCCCGAACTTTTATAATTTTGTATAAATGACTGCAATGTTAATCCGTGAAGAAAGAAGTTACGAGTTTGTGTTACTTTTTGTTATATATGTAGCGTTAGTTTATTACTAATATTTAACAAATATTTGATTAACTATTTATTGAAACGAATTTTAACAGGGTAGGCCGAGGCGAATCGAATCAAAATAAGAATTCAGTCGAAAGAAAGATTCCTAAGTTTAAAAAATTGTTTTGCTATTAATTTTCACACTAAGTGGATATTAATTAGGAATTCATAATGAAAAGTTAACTTTCTAAACTGTTGCTATTATTTTTTCACTGTTAAGAGAAAATGATCCCCTTCGCCCGGATCTACTTTGGGAACAAATTTTTGTATTTCTTCAAATCAAAACTATTATTCTGATAAGTCTCTATAAACGGCCAGTGTAACATAGAAATCTACATGAATAAAAATGAATTTCTTTAGGGGTTAATGAGAAATTCTGTTGTAGAAACTTGTAAGTCTCAGAGGAGTATTGGTAAGTAAGAAATTCTGTCTGTTCAGTAGAATTGGAGGCGTGTCCGATAGAGTACTAATCACCTATCTCAACGACAAACCCCTACTCAGCAGTCGTATTAACAATGTATCTCAAGAGTAGGTACCCCTTAGGGATGTCTTCATTACGTTCATTGTTATCAAGTTCTAACAGAATTCATAATCTCATTATGAGTGCAGATATTACCTATCGGTTTATTTAATCTATTATATTTCAGTTTCATGCAGAATTCATTAACTAATTTAAATTGAAAGAAAACGTAATACATAACTGTTGGAATTCATATTATGTTAAAAGTATATTATCGTGACATCTTTGATTAGAAGATTTGAACTATTTACATTAGCCTCGTTCTTTGTCTGTAACCTACAGGCGAGGACGGTGTTATCCTCTCCTTCTTCTTGTACAAACCGCCGATGCATATTAAGACGCATGTACGGGCTGTGTAAATATTCAAGATTAATGTGTACATACACTACCGCTGATAAGTATCCGAACACTGATAAATTTATCAACTTGATCAATTGTTATTGATTTCAGTACACAAATGTTACTCAAACATGTAAATTAATGACAATTTAATGACTGGAAGTAATATTTATTACATTCTTAACCCTCAATAGGCCGAATTTTGTCTGCTTATTGGAGCAAAAATTACGATTGATTACAGTTTTTCACTTTGATTTGAAAATGTTTTAATTAACAATTACTGTAGATAGATCGTGGTGTCACTACAGTAATACAGTATTCAAATTTAATAGAGCACTGATAACTAAACAAAATTAATTTTTTTAAACATAGATACATTAATTTCTAACTTTTAAGTCACACGGTCCCATAGAGGGTTAAGCAATCGGCACATTGTAAATTGAAATTATTTCTTAATAAAAATTTGCCAATAGTGTATTAAAATTAAATACGCGGTCAGTAAAAGAACGCTATTTGAATTAACCATGGTAGAAGAACGTCATTATTTAATCCACAGCTTAGCAATTAAATAACCCAAATATAAAGAACTTTTCAAATAACAAAACGGTTCCATAAGGTTCGCCACTTAAACACTTTAATGTCATTTTTATTGTATATTAGCTCAGTAATTTAGTCACAATATTCAATTTTATCCTGTCATAATATCCTGCTACACCTAGCCGTAACAATAACAATTAAATAACAAAATAATAAATTACTTTTTGTCGAAAATAAACAAGTATACTTTCGAGCGATAGTGTATGTATAGATAGATTCTGGAACCAATGTTTCCAACAATAACCAATCTATTTTTTCATAATACAGTTACATAAACTTATCTATGAGAAATACCAACTTTATCATTATTTCTTATACACTGCGGTGCGTAACTATAACACCGCCTAAATTTTTAACTGTTCCAGAATTTAGATTGAAAATACAGAAAAATTAATTGTCAAAATTGAACGTGTATGAAAAATAATCAACTTTAAATTAATTTTTATTTAAATTCTCCTTTCGTACAATATGATACAATCAAAAGTCTGAATTTTCACTGTTGCGTAACAATAGCACCACATCAATAAAATCAATGATAAACAATTTTAATATCTCGTAGGGCCACCTTTTTTTTGTAATTAGCTCGAAAATTCTGTCTGGAACGCTATCAATGAGTTTCTGAAATATATCTCTACTTATTTCGTTACTTATTTTTATTATTGCATTTCTAAATTAGTAAATAACAACGCCGGTGCTATAGTTACGCAACAGTTGAAAATCATATTCTCTATTATATTGTTTTGTATAAGAGGGCAATTTAAATGTGATTTAGTCCACGGTTCATTTCTCTCATACTTTTTCAATTTCTACAATTAAGTCTTTTGCACTTTTAATCTAAAGTCTAAAACAGCTAAAAATTTAGGCGGTGCTATAGTTATGCACCGCAGTGTATATATCAAGAATTTTATAATTCTTTTATATTAATACAAAATTAACTTCTATCAATTCTTGATTACATCGATGAAATTAATAACAGAAGAAATACCAACAATAAATTACGCGATGCAAAGTAAGAAAAAAAAGTTTGAAAAGAAAAAAAAGATTCTCGTTTGCGAACACGTAGGAGTACACAGTGTAACCTAGACGGTTCAGGGAAGTTTGCTACTTCTTTCCCAGAAGATACGACGGTATACCGTTCGATCGGATATATTATTTTACTAAGAAAACGCCCGGGAGTAATCGCAAGTGCACAATGCAGACGCGCAGGACGTCAATTAGTAAGAATGTATACGGAGGTCCGTAAGGCATAGGAAACCACCTAGAGCTGTATACCTTGCATACACCTTAACTGGGGTTAGTAAGGGGTTAGCAAGGTATCAGGGGATGCTTAATGTTTAACTAGCCTCCATTACGCCTCCTGCACCGGTCTTCTTGAAACCCCTTCCCTCTTTGCACCGCCGTCATCCAGCATCCACCGACTCGTTCCTTCGGATCCTCTCCACAGGAAGTATTATAGATAGGAAACGGCTAAGAAGGATCGCATGTAAGCTATCGGTTAATTCAGGAAATCATTTCATATGGATAAAAAGTTCGACTAGAAAAGACTGTTCCTTTAACTCGCTCTCCGCGTATCGTAAATAATTTCATTGGCGTGATTAATCGGTATGTAATATAGAATTTTGTTTTTTTAAATCGAGGGGAATATATTTTTGTAAAAAAAAATTTGTTCAAACAATTGAAGTTCCGCGTAAACATGTTGTTTCATAATAATTATGGTAAATATTGTGTTGCCTATATTAGTCGCAATAGGAGGAATTGTGACATCGATCACTGTATGCGGAAGAACACTAACCGAAATAAGAAATTTCTTAAAAATACTAAGCTTTTCCGCAAACTTTAATTCTCCAAAAACATTTTTTTTATAGACTGAGTAGCTAATAACACAGCTTAGTGGATGGTGCTACTTAAGATAAACAATTTAATAAAGAAAGTTCTTAGGTGATTGATAATGGTTTAATCCTATTAATTTATTAAGCTATTCTGTTCGTGTTGAAACGCAGTGCGTATATTAAATTATTATTCAGCACGCAGAAATTTTCTTATTTATGATACGATAAGACTATCCTTTTAATGTTACACTATTGTTTACATAATCGAAACCTTGACTTTATGTTTTGAAGCATCGGATATTAAATACTATTTAAGTAGGAAACGTATTCCGTTTTATCAAGTACAGTATATTCTAGAGGACGCTACCGTGAAACGAACATTAATTTAATTTACACAAAAGTCAACATTCCGGACAAGTTGAGAAAATAATGTGACGTGACGTGTGAGCGGAAGCGCTAACCGGTCCTTATAATATCGCTGTTTAATTTTCTCTTACCAGAATGTCGACGTAAATAGGAGCCGGACTGATTGTGAGAGTGCAAGTAGAACAAATTTACGCGCGAGCGGACAAGAAGTTATGAATGTTCTTACGATCTTTAGTCGCGCTTTTTCTACACTAAAAATTCAAAACTTACCCTTACGATATCGTTGAAAACGTTACTTTTTACAACCGGTTTTAAACATCCTGTACATTTACCGAACCTTTGAAATTTTAATCCGAAAGCAAGCGACACACACGGTGTTTGAGCTCGCGAGAGAAAGAATATTCGTCTGCCCCGATGAAACGTGGTTACGGAACCAAACACACTATTAATCGATGTCCTGATGTATTTTGTATTGAGACGGTCGTTTTCGTGTTTACAAAAGGAAATCAGGCGCCCGGCAATGTGTAAAGAGGGTAACTTAACCGAATTCCTGTTGGTGGAGAGAGTTCCGTTTACCTAAGTTCTAAGATGGGAGAAGCTAAGGCTATTCGGCAGGCACTACCGAGGTACTGCATAATTCATACGTAAGTAATACGTCTTACTAACTAGCATATCCCGAACTAACGTACCCTGTCGTGGCTCTATGTTGTGTAGTCCTTCCCCCTCCTGCTCCTTGTGCGTTTCACAGTCCCCTCGTCACGACAGCGAGATATCCCTAATGGCAGTCTATCATATTAGCTGCAAGACGGCTTGAGAGGCCGGCTGCTATAACTAGATTTGCTTTGCACCTATGGCACATCAACTGACGATTTACCATCTATCGCGTAGTTACTGTTACATAATACGAATGTTAACACTAGTCACGTAAGCGACGAGATTGTTCCGGAATTCGCAGTTTGGTTTAGTGTAAAATCTCACCCTGGGAAAATCGTGATTCCGTATTATTTCACCTCGAAATTGCGCGAGGCCAGGCGACTTCGATCTGTCAGGTGACAGGTTAATCCTTTGTCTCGCATTTTTAGAACCGATCAATAGAATTTAGTGAAACGGAAAGGAAGAAATCGTAAATTGGCTATAACGTAAAAGTTAAAAATAAATAGTGTTTTATGTGCAGCTTGCAAACTTATGATTATAAAATTGTTTGTGGATGATGTAATATAAGTGGTTGAATATTATTATTATTATTATTATTATTGAATATTATTATTATATACTTGAATATTAACCTAATAAATGTGAATAGTAGGGGATGATACACGAGATAAATATAAAAATGGTAAATTATTGCATAATTTTAGTTTTAACTTGTCTTATAATAATTCATTATGCTTGTTTTATATATGAATACAAAGTTTGTTTAAATTCAATCCAAAAAGCTCTTTTAATTTTCTGTAACGTTACTCGATCGAAAGCTATAAACTCATCTATCTATATTTTATTCTTTTATTTTATTTTATTTACTCATCACTGTATTATTCAATTTTATTCCTATACCATTAATAATTCTCAGTTTTCAGATCAAAGTGAAAAATTGTAACCAATCATAACATTTTCCGGATAAGCAAACAATATTTCGCTTACAGAGGACCAATTTTTGAATAGAATTTTTATTTACATTTTTTTGATTAACAACGTTAGTTACTTACGTAAAATTGTCGCTATAATAACAGTTTTAGTACTATAATTTAATTAGTCGAAGAAAGTGTTATCAGTTCTTGTAATTTCCAACCTTCCAGATACGATTGTCCGAATTTTCCAACCGTGTAGAGGGCTAGGTGAAAATTGTTGAATTATGTCGCGGTGCCTTAGGCGTGCGCTGTCCGAGCAAGGCACGAGTCATTTCCATAAACGCATCAGAATTTCCACCAGCGTAAACTAACTTACTTCTGACGACGATTCGTACGCGGGTGTACGAGTGTGTTCGCGATTTATTAATGTCTGCATTTAGATACGGAGCCCCTGAGGGCTCGGTGGGGACGGTTGGGACCCTCTCAAGTTGCCGCTGTCAAATATCGACAAAAACGGCTGTAAGTCGCGCATGCTCGAGCACACGTGTGTTTCTTACTAGAGACAAAAATGCCACGCGTACCAAAACATCCTGTTTTGTATCCTTCCGAGAAAAATTTCATCTGTCACGCTTGTTCAATGTTTAACACTAGAACTATCGAAGTGGTCAAAATTACTTGCCTGCGATTTTTCATAGAAATCATAGAAACTTTATAAATTTACAACGGTGGATTTTTGAGAATTTTCCGTGATTTTCGATAAAAAATATTAATAAATATTAATTTTCCTCTACATCCTGTATTTTTTCATATGCTTATCATTTGAATTTCTTTGGTACAAATTAGTATACTTCAATCGTAGATGGTTCTAGTGTTGAGCAAAATATTTCACATTGGTTTGTAATGCTATTATTGCGTTTAGAAGATGGCTAATATGGTGTGCATTAACCCTTCTCTCCTTCTCACTTACACCACACATTTGTATCCTTTTAAAATTTCTTCTTCCAATTTAAAAATATTTTAGACTCAGGAAATCTATAATATTAAAGAAGCGAACACAAAAATTGAAAGTATTGTATTTACGTAAAAACAAACTTAATTTCGGGTCACATGGACCTGAAGAAAACAGCGGGATTAAAATAATCGACACGTTACTTTTATAAAACCGTTTTCATATCGCATAATTCATAAATTAATTAAAATACATTGGATTTCAATTAAAATGTTAACAAGTGTGTGTGTACTTAATTAATATTATAACTAAATATTGTAATCTGAGTTAATGACTGTATCAAATTGTTCTGCTTTTCTTTAGAATAATGTTGAATATTCATATGTTGTATAAAATATAAAACATTATGTAAACAATCAAAATACTAAATGTTCATCCATTCCCTTAGAACACAATCGTATTATTTATATTCGCAACAGTTGAGAAGAATTTATAGCGTATCTTGTTAAAGTTTTCATTTTTAATTTAAACGTGTTTCTATGAGATATAAAATATTTAAAACTGGAGAAACGATCGATCGATTTGAGTAATGCTATAAAGTTTATTGCTGACAAACGATTTAGCTATGCGTGTCTGCGCAAAGTAACAGAGCGCTGCAGGTTTGCCGGAAGCTCGCTTAATCCTGGTTAACCTTGTTGCACGGTCACGGAGTTTGTCGTCGAAACAGCGAGCGAGGGAGGAGAGGCTAAAATGTGATTTTAATATTCGCGGCCCCTTTGAGGAAACTCACGACTCTTCCTTAACAGGCTTACCGAGGGTACCCTGAACCTTGTCTACTCCCTCCCACGAGAACGGCATTCCGCTTTGAGAGGCATGCCTACATAGTTTGAAACTCGGTAAAATCTGCAACTCTGTCTCGCTTGAGAACTTCACTTTACTCTCCTTCTTTTCTTGACATTCGACCGTTCTGTTTTTATTGCACGCTCTGCTGAATCGAGTTGTAACACTTTTTTTTTTCTTATATACACGTTTATATTCATGTTTGTAAAGCACAAATATTTTGAAACTTGTTATAAAGAGGATTGAATATTGGAAATAAAATGGCTGATATTGATGCAAAAAAATGTTTCAGTTGAATTGGACTAATGTCAATAAAATAATAGTGATTTGAAGTTAATTACCAAAAGTAACATTTGAAAAAAGAATTTGATTTCTTGCGACGAATTTGTGAAGTAGAATTATCTATTACTTGAACGTTTTTAGGTCTTCGTTTATAATGTAGCTAATATCTATGTGTGTAATTAAAATTTTCAGTTTTGCAAACTAAACACAGGGTAGTTGGGGAAAAGTTTGAATTAGGGTGGATTGAGACGAATCTGATTAAAATAAGAATTCAATTAAAAGATTTTTAAACTTAAGAAAAAATTGTTATTGGAAGTGTTCAAATTAATATGGATATTAATTACGAATTTATAATAAAATGTCAACTTTCTAAATTTTTATCATTTTTTCACTATCGAACGGAAAATGATTCGCCCCGGTCTGCCGTACTTATACTATCAAATATGTACATATTTAAGTAGATAGTGGTTATATATAATAAATACATTCCTTTATTTAATTGAATAAATTCTGACCACAACAATTTTGTATGAAACTAATAACGTTCTGCATAATATTGACAGTTCGTAACAATAACATGGCAATGACGAAAAAATAAAATTGTTGACAGAAGATTCGGGATAATAAATAGTATATATTATCACACTTAATTATATTATGTAAAATATACAAAGTATATGCGTGCGTTTCTTTTGGTGGCACAAAGGAGACTGCACAAATCACCCATCTCTGAAACAAATGAGAAACGCACAAACGTGCGTCGCGCACACACCCACAATCCTCACATGTATAGGCACATGTCGATAATGTATAACACGGTTGTCTAACGTTTTCTTACAATTTTATGTGAGAAAAGTGATTCTTCTATTATTCGAATACTTTTGTTTTCCTGTTAGTTCGGATAACTAATATTAGTTCGGATAACTAACTCGGAGACTCTACTGCAATGTGTTTTAGTAGTCCGATTCTGTTATTATCCACCTACACAAGAAACTTATAAATTAAATAGTTTAATATCGATATCATACATGTTTCGTACTCGTTACCAGCGTATTGTACATTAAGCATAAAAAAGAAAAAGAAAAACTGTTTTATGAAATACAATTCCTGTCTCTGTTTACAAAAAGTACCATCGCCATTTCACTTTACATTACCATCGTTGTCAATATAGATAATCTTAAAATTAATTCTTCTGAAAATAAATGTTTTGGTAGTCCGATTCTCTTATTATCTACCTACACAAGAAACTTACAAATCAAATAGTTTAATGTCGATATCATACATGTTTCGTACTCGTTACCAGCGTATTATACATTGAGCATAAAAAAGAAAAAGAAAAACTATTTTATAAAGTACAACCTTTGTCTCTATTTACAAAAAGTACCATCGCCATTTCAGTTTAGATTACCATCGTTGTCAATATAGATATTCTTTAAACTAATTCGAATTGTCAGCACGAATACAAAGAATTATTAAACTTCCCAGTTTGAAAACCGCAATAGATTTCATTTCGTAATAAAACCGCCTATCCGTGGTACAAAGTACAAGGCATAAGATACTTGACCCAGTTCGGAATGTATCAAATTCAATGCATGACTCTGAACTTAAGTAATATTTTATAACAATAAATCCATCGATCCAACACCGTTATTAAAGTACTCCTATAAAATTATCAAGCCAAACATCAAACGCAAAAATCTGTACGTTTAAAAATATAATCCACAAATTTGGAAATCATAAAAAATAGTCTCGATGGTAAGTAGCACGACTGTTTCTAAATATCAGGCGAGTACACGTGTATGTTTTCAGCAACACCCTACCGAAAGAAGAATCTACAATCTCGCGATGAAGGTTGTAAACCCTTCTGGCTCTCATCGAGATAAGGTCCCGTGTATCCTGCGGACGATAGTTCACCGCGTTCCTTTGAAAACGATCATTTTAACGAACGGCTACGTGGGTCGAGATCACGCGCGACCGGAGTAAACGAATTTTCAGGATGGAAGATGAGACGAAAAAAGTGAACGACAAGAAGGAAGACTTCTAGGTTATCGTCGACAGAGGAGTTTGGGAGGTTAGCAGTCGCCATGCTAGCAGGACATGGAAGCACGCAGGACACGACGCCGTGGCGGGCCGTACAGGGGTTGCCATGGTGATCTCATGGGGAGGGCATTCGCCCTCTCTCACCCTCACCCAACGAAGATAATGCCGCCTGCCTGCCTGCCTGCCTTTCTACCGATGTTGCTACCAACTGCCGCGATATCAGAAGCTCCGGCAATAAAGCAAACGTCCATGCTCGCATGGAAGTTTACGAGAGACCCGGTTTTCGAGTCGTGCGATTACGAGGCGACAACCTGCTCGATACTTTGTCTTTGTCCTCCGGACCGAATTTCCTTCGGCGTTTCCTCATCCGAGAAATCACTTCTTTGTATCGCGGATGTTTCGCGACGTCGTTAAATGTTATGGATTTTACCGGAAAATATTAATCTTTACCGTTCGATATTCAAACATGTCGTTTCATAGGTACACGCTCGATCGTGTTCACTTATGTTTACCAGTGTCGTGTTATATTCGACATGTTCGACGACGTACTGTTCAAAATTAAATCAGAAGCGCGATGAGAAGGACCGTTAAAATAATTTAAAATAACAGGTACACGTGTATAATTTGAGTTATATCCAAACTGAGCCAGAAGCCGCAATAACTTTCTTCGCTCTCTCGTAGCTGCCTGGCCGAACATTAAAACGTACGGGACACGGATGCTTCGACAAAGTGTCGTCGTATTTTTGGTTTACAGCGTCTGATGGTTGCCGAGGAGAGACGTGGAGTCGAGAGGAAGGAGGAAGCGGTTGGTGGTGTGAGGGAGTACCTGAGCGCTTCAACGATTACGGGGGTGGAAAGTGGGTGGTTTGGTGGATACGGGGAGTGATACCAGTCCCAAAGGTGTCGTTACAATTAGACAGCGCTGCCAACTGCTACGGCCTCAACCGCTAAATAACTTACCGGTGCTGACAACCCGACCGCACACTGTTACCGCTCATCCTACCGCATACATTTAACTGTAAGTCTCTGTGCCTACGTACAAACTTCTTGACATTGGTGCATACTTTTTTCTTTCGCTTCTTTCTTTCTTGTCGAAGTATTCCAAGATCCTTCTAAAACCAGTTATTGTTGGTAAACAATAATTTTCGTACGACTGTTATCGAAAAGCTTCTGGTTCCAACGTACCGTTGATACTAACAACGTCGGTTAATTTTTCTTCATTTAACAATATGTTCGTTCGTTGAATATTTTGATAATTCAAGTTGTAAGCGTCGATGGATATCTTTGTGTGTTTACGTACCATTATAAAACTCCATTTTACTAATTTTTTAGTCAATGCTTGTTGTACTTCATAGACCGTGTTACGAAACAATATGTTGAGTTTCAAAGTAAATTAATTTTTACACATTTTTTACTTTAACAAAGTAAGTTGATTAATGATTAAGACTCCTATGGTTGTGATACAATTTTGTATCGGTGTAAGTAATTTATTTTATGGAAGAGAATGCACGTAAACGTAATTAGTTTATGTAATATATGAAAAATTAAGGCAATGTGTAGAACGAAGGGATACATTGCGCCTGCGTCGACTGTTTAGAACTCGAACGCTGGTAGAAAGAGGTGACGAGGAGGTGAGGAGAAACAAGATAGACCTCGGAAGAAGGAGGATGGGGTGTCCCTGGAGTATCGACTTGCCCCACGGGACTCGGAAGTCGATAGTCCCGTGGGATTCGCGGTCTCTTTCTGGATCCTACGAGTCCCGGTGTCCTTTCTCTTTCTATCTTCTTCTTTTCTTCCATCTTTCTCTTTTCCTTTTCCTCAGAATTCTCTTTATTTCTCTTACGCAGCTGGAGTCAAGCTTTCATGGGTCAGGAAGTCAAGGCGTTCGAGAAAAAATAAAAGGGAAAATAATGTAAAAAGTGATTTCGTATTAAAAATTCTTTAAAAAAATCACTCTGAAATATTCTTTGGTATGTAATTAATATTTTGGTATAAAAATATTTAGACTATTTTTACCAGGAGTGGGTTTTTCGAAACGTCGAACCCTCGAAAACCTTCGAAACCAAAGACAGTTTCGAGTCTCGAAAATTTGAAACTTTGCACTCCTTTTTATGATTCGAGATTCTCGGAACTTAAGTATCCAAAAAGTAAAATTATTGAATAAGGAATCGTTTGCAGCGCACTTGAGGTAAAAAAAGAAATAGATTGGATTCGGAAAGAGTTGGGATGTTAGGTGTTCTAAAACGAGAATCTAGATTAGATATTTTTATATGTTGTTATGCTTTATGTGCTTCGTTTAAGTATGGTCGATAAAAACTTATGTAAAAATTTTGTTAATACTTAATTTCTTAAAACAAAATATTCTTCTTACTTAACTCTGTTGCGGGCCTTGGGTAATTTTTGACCCAATCGAGTTTTTCTTTCGTTAAAAAATTTCCTAATTTAAAAAGAAATTTGAAAAAGTTATTGTCAATAATATACAGATTTCCTTTTTTCAATCTTACGTTGAACACGCGTTTTTATCAGAGTTACGAATTTTTTCTGTCAAATGAGAACGCGTTTAGATCGAAAAGAATTTGAGGACCGTAGCAGGGTTAACAAAACCAGCGCTTCAAGTTTCCAGAGTTTCGAAACCTTAGAAAGTTTCGGTTACGAGTTTCGAAGATTTACAAACTGGGTTCCAATCTACCTCTAATTTTTACAATTAATTTTCACATTAATCTTCGCACTGTGTTATATTTTACCGTTACATTTCAAATAAATTCTTTTATGTAAAA
>SMSQ01018898.1:12676-84755 GCA_019453375.1 Ctenoplectra terminalis | reverse complement strand
GGAGGAAGCGGTTGGTGGTGTGAGGGAGTACCTGAGCGCTTCAACGATTACGGGGGTGGAAAGTGGGTGGTTTGGTGGATACGGGGAGTGATACCAGTCCCAAAGGTGTCGTTACAATTAGACAGCGCTGCCAACTGCTACGGCCTCAACCGCTAAATAACTTACCGGTGCTGACAACCCGACCGCACACTGTTACCGCTCATCCTACCGCATACATTTAACTGTAAGTCTCTGTGCCTACGTACAAACTTCTTGACATTGGTGCATACTTTTTTCTTTCGCTTCTTTCTTTCTTGTCGAAGTATTCCAAGATCCTTCTAAAACCAGTTATTGTTGGTAAACAATAATTTTCGTACGACTGTTATCGAAAAGCTTCTGGTTCCAACGTACCGTTGATACTAACAACGTCGGTTAATTTTTCTTCATTTAACAATATGTTCGTTCGTTGAATATTTTGATAATTCAAGTTGTAAGCGTCGATGGATATCTTTGTGTGTTTACGTACCATTATAAAACTCCATTTTACTAATTTTTTAGTCAATGCTTGTTGTACTTCATAGACCGTGTTACGAAACAATATGTTGAGTTTCAAAGTAAATTAATTTTTACACATTTTTTACTTTAACAAAGTAAGTTGATTAATGATTAAGACTCCTATGGTTGTGATACAATTTTGTATCGGTGTAAGTAATTTATTTTATGGAAGAGAATGCACGTAAACGTAATTAGTTTATGTAATATATGAAAAATTAAGGCAATGTGTAGAACGAAGGGATACATTGCGCCTGCGTCGACTGTTTAGAACTCGAACGCTGGTAGAAAGAGGTGACGAGGAGGTGAGGAGAAACAAGATAGACCTCGGAAGAAGGAGGATGGGGTGTCCCTGGAGTATCGACTTGCCCCACGGGACTCGGAAGTCGATAGTCCCGTGGGATTCGCGGTCTCTTTCTGGATCCTACGAGTCCCGGTGTCCTTTCTCTTTCTATCTTCTTCTTTTCTTCCATCTTTCTCTTTTCCTTTTCCTCAGAATTCTCTTTATTTCTCTTACGCAGCTGGAGTCAAGCTTTCATGGGTCAGGAAGTCAAGGCGTTCGAGAAAAAATAAAAGGGAAAATAATGTAAAAAGTGATTTCGTATTAAAAATTCTTTAAAAAAATCACTCTGAAATATTCTTTGGTATGTAATTAATATTTTGGTATAAAAATATTTAGACTATTTTTACCAGGAGTGGGTTTTTCGAAACGTCGAACCCTCGAAAACCTTCGAAACCAAAGACAGTTTCGAGTCTCGAAAATTTGAAACTTTGCACTCCTTTTTATGATTCGAGATTCTCGGAACTTAAGTATCCAAAAAGTAAAATTATTGAATAAGGAATCGTTTGCAGCGCACTTGAGGTAAAAAAAGAAATAGATTGGATTCGGAAAGAGTTGGGATGTTAGGTGTTCTAAAACGAGAATCTAGATTAGATATTTTTATATGTTGTTATGCTTTATGTGCTTCGTTTAAGTATGGTCGATAAAAACTTATGTAAAAATTTTGTTAATACTTAATTTCTTAAAACAAAATATTCTTCTTACTTAACTCTGTTGCGGGCCTTGGGTAATTTTTGACCCAATCGAGTTTTTCTTTCGTTAAAAAATTTCCTAATTTAAAAAGAAATTTGAAAAAGTTATTGTCAATAATATACAGATTTCCTTTTTTCAATCTTACGTTGAACACGCGTTTTTATCAGAGTTACGAATTTTTTCTGTCAAATGAGAACGCGTTTAGATCGAAAAGAATTTGAGGACCGTAGCAGGGTTAACAAAACCAGCGCTTCAAGTTTCCAGAGTTTCGAAACCTTAGAAAGTTTCGGTTACGAGTTTCGAAGATTTACAAACTGGGTTCCAATCTACCTCTAATTTTTACAATTAATTTTCACATTAATCTTCGCACTGTGTTATATTTTACCGTTACATTTCAAATAAATTCTTTTATGTAAAACTTAAATAAAAAAGTAGTAATATTAACTCAGAGCTTTCAGCTATATTCATAGCCGCCTAATTGATATTTCAAATCAGGTATAGAAACATGATTATATGTATTTTGAATTGTACGCATAATTGCTTGCTATAGCGTAAACTGTAGCAGCGGTACAAATGTCAAACGATTATCGGTCGAACACCATTAAGCGCAGGAATTTTGGGTGTATTGCAATAATCACTGTTTCTATGTACATACAGTGTCGGACAAAATTCTGAGCTTATTACATATTTATAATTATTCTGATCAATAAGTAACAACTAAAGATAGAAATTTGCGAATATTACAGTCTTAAATTCTAATAAAATAATTTTCATAATAATAAAAAAAAATAAACACTAAATATTCAAAAATAATTCGAACTCATAAAATTTAAAGGGATTAAATTGTGAGCACGCTTACAAATCTTGTACAATTTCAGATCATAATCTAAGATTGTGAACGACACAGATACATTGCATGATATATAGTTGCAAATTTGATCTTCAGAATTTATTTATTGATCCAAATAATTATAAATATGTAACAAGTTCACAATTATGTCCGACACTGTATGTATTCGTATTTATATTCAAACAAAATTGGTATTTAGTGATCTTATACAGAACAATAAAGTTCCTCTTTTATGGAATTTCGTTCCAAACGTAATTGTACTGTTCAACTATGGATGAATAATTGAAAGAACAATGGAAATGCGTAATAGGAATGCGACCATACGTAAGATACATTAAGAAAGTAGAATTTTTCTGAGATGTATAAAGTTGTACGTTCTGTATCGCAGACGCCTTCGCTTTCGTGCCTACGATCACCAACCCTCTTTCAGTCTACCACCCTCGTACAAAAGGTTGCCTGCTCTGCCTCCGCCTCCAAGAATTATCTGCGCAACTTACAACCCCTATTTTTTCCGCCTTCTGCAGATTCCTTGTTCCCTCCTACGGAACGAAGGTTTCCGAGCTGGCGTACTAAAGTAGAGAATGAAAGTGAATCTCCAAACGTTACGTACCTTACATAGGCACTTTGCAATAAACTTTTAACCTTTGTCATGAAATTATTTAAAAATGAGTGTCTACCATTACGTTATATGCACAGAAATTATTTAATTTTGCACACCAATTTTTCTCAAAACACTGCTTCTTGAAACGGTATAGGTACGTGATAATTATTACAAAGCTTGGTAAAAATACTGCTTAAAATATTCTACATTGGCTCACGTTTTTTTTTTTCTGAATTTTTGGTTCCATCTGTCATTTATTAAAAAATTGGCAAACGATTTTTTCAGAAAAGGCAAATTTGTTGCTGCTGCTAACGTAAAAAAATTGCGGAACGACGTTGTGTTTGAAAACTACGGCTATAAATTATATAAAATAGTTTGTACTGTTTTATATCATTTCTATAAATTATAGAACGTTCACAGCGCACCCATATGCAATGTAAAGAATTGAGGGAGTGACGGTAGCATCATCAATTTTTGATATTTTTATATGAAAGCTTACATCAAATATTGTTTGTATCATATTGCAATTTATAACTTGTGACAATTTTGAAAATTATATTATACTTTTTTGTTTTTCAAATTATTAAAAAAAGTATACATAATTGCTTCCTAAAATTCTCTTTCGCGAGCAATCTTTTTCGTCTTAAAAAGGACAACTTCGGTCCCGAGGATCAAACAGTCGAAAACCATCACGCAACGGTCTCCGCGTACGTGTGCAAGATCGCAGAGGTATTGGCACGTAGGGAAGCGCGGTACGATCGAAAGAAAGAAAAGAAGGCACCCCCTCTCTGTTCGAGGGAAGATTCGAAGGGTGCGTAGGCAGCCCTCGCGGTTCTTCGGCGACCCTACCAGCGTCCGTTTCGTGTTGGAGTACGGAAATTCGCAAAATGTCCTCCCGTTCGGTAATATGTTACACGGCTGCAAAAGTATCGTCCGCAACCACCCCCGAGTCCAGCCTAACCTTGTTCACGAAGGACAGAACTTTCGCCAGTAGGTCCAGAGGAGGAGGTCTCCAGAGACTTCCATTTTGACTCTGGGGATTAGGCGTGACTCCGCCCATTCGCAGTCAAAGTTTTGTCCCTCGCTTGTTGGATAGAAGAGAAAACCCACGCGATATTGATGACTTCTTTCTCTGTTTGAAAAGGAGTGCCAGAAAGAAAGAAACAAGAAAGTAGTACTAAAGTACAGAGAAGGTACCCGAGGAAGTACGTTGCGCAACCTCTTGTATCGTAGTAGATATTCCGGCAATGTTTTTAGGATACGTCTGTGACGCAGCGCACGGTTATCGTACCGATACATCGTCGTTACCTAAAATTGTTGATTCTGGAGTGCTCGATGTACGTTCCATGTGGCTTCTTATTTCAGCTGTATCGTAAGATTTATGAGTGAACGCATCTCTAACGAGGGACATCGTTTAAGCGTAACGCGACGATTTTAATCAAATTTGCACGCCAGATAGTGTTTAAAAAAATATTTGACACGTTTTTTTTATCTGTAATCACCCGTATTTAGAAGATGAAAACAATCTTCGATAGTCTTCTTCGATATTTCGGAAATTGTTCGCTTTGGAAAAAAATTGTTTGAACAAACATCGCAAAATTTTTAACGACAGATGTGAATAGTTTTCGAGAAACTTAGAAAAATATATCTTCCATCCTTAACTTTGAGGGCTGTTTTAACCTTTTCAATATAGACGATTGCTGATAAAAAAAAAATACGCGTCGAATATATTTTTAAACACTATCATGTGTAAATTTTATTAAAATCGACGCGTTACACTTAAGTGATATCCCTTTTAAGCGAATAATTGAATAAAAGATTGAAGTAAATTCCGCAAATCTATGAGTACACATTAAATAAAGATAGAATGATCAATATTCTAAACTGATTGATTTTCCAGTAGGAAAATAAATTTCAATTATAATCAGATTCTAAGGATGAAGCAATCGTTTCGTACCAACAATAACGGAAAAATCTTCAATTATTCGGAACAGTATAAAATCTTATAAATGTAATCGTTATGATAAAAAGTGTATTTTTTTTCTTCCAAAATAACCATGTTTGTATACCAATACATCCCGACGCTATTTTCAAAGAAACATTAAAAATAGTGTAACAGTGATCTTAACTCTTTTCTTATCAATAACTATGCTAGGAACGATTATGTAAATATTGCCGCCGCTAATCTAAAGTCGATGCGAAAAATGTGCGTCAAAGTGTTAATATCAACAAATAAAAATATTCTAAAACAAAGGTAAAGATGTTACCCAAGAATAGAAACTTTTCGTCAACGAAATAGCTAAAACAACGTAACCAAATTTATTATCAGAGGAATCAACGTGCCGCATATTTAGGCGTTTCAACTGCTTTAGGCACGAACGTGTGTTTTCTTTATTCACTAAAGCATTGTGTATAAACCTCGTGTAAGGAGTGGCACAAAGTTTGGGGTTGGTTGGACAACGGCATCATAAGTCGGGAGTGGTTTGGGGGTTGGGTGGCGGTTGGGGTGGCGAGAGTCCCAGGAGGCAGCAGGCTAAATATATCCACCCCCGACAACCCTCGAGGGAGAATGTCAAGACAACATGGCCGACGCCCGTCATCCTACTAGCGACCCTATGTGTACACTAGTCTATGTTCGACCACCCTCGTGCCTCAAGAACGTTCAAAGACTATGACATCGTTTCACTAGACGTACTTCGATCTTCGGTTTATTCACATTTCCCTCGGAATCGTTAACCACGCTGAATGTAATTCAACGTTACACTGAAATCGACTAACAATCTATTCCCTCTCGGAAAGATAGAGGAATATTTTTCTTGTTTCTACGAGTAGCGAGATTATGTTCTCGGGTCACGAATAAGTACAATCGTGGAGAAAGCCTCATAAAAAAAGCACGTCGGAAGAATTTACATTATTACCCCCGAGAGCGTTTTAGGTAATCTCGGAATTCATCGCTGGCAATCGGATTTCGAAAAAGCTTTCGAAGGAGTTACGTTGCTCCGGTAGGCACTATAAACGATTCCGGATCGCGCGCGGTAACGCGTGGTAATTTTACGCGGGACGAAAGAGAGAGAGAGAGAGAGAGAGAGAGAGAGAGAGAAAGGGAGAAAAAGAGAACCGTGAGGATGCTGAGCAAAGAAATATAGCAGAGATTAAAAGTTGTAAGGAGAAGAGTCTACGTTGTACAGCGGCAAGAAAGCTGGAAGAGAGTATCGCTAGTTGGGGAACAGGGAGAGGGTTGGCTCGAAATTAGCCACCCTCAGGATTACCCTGAATTAACAAATTGAAAAAAGTCACCTCCCCTCGAGCACTTCTTAAAGGAGCCCGTCTCGCCGGCCTGAAGATCACGCTGTCCCGACTGTGGAGTTTGGCTTCCTTCGGCTTAAAGCACGATCCTTGCCGGGATATCGGACCAACAAATTCATGCAAATTCTACTTGGCTCCGCCATAGTTGCGATACGTACATCTTCTCCATACCTTTGTACGCCTGTGTAGGTATTGCCGCTGGTACAGCGATAACGCCACGTATACACTGTGACGTTATACACGGTAGCTACGCGCCGATGTACTTAAACTCGATGCCATGCGAACAAATTCACCGTGACGATTTTGATAGAGTGCGTTGTATGTTATGGGAACGTGTATCGAGGCGTCGATTAATTACGCAATTAAATTACAACAGTAACGAAAATAGAAGGAAACAAGAAGCGTTTGAAAATATACCGGGATTAAATGAGATACATTCAGGAACGAAACTTTCCCTATTTTCTTTATCTTAACACTGGAATTACTTACGATTAAAGTGTACCTATTTCTATCAAAGAATTGAAATTAATAACTATTTAGGAAAAATACAGGATGCAAGGGAAATAAATTTTTATTCGTATTTATTATAGAAAGATGAATTCTTAAAAATGTACCGTTTTAAATTTATAGAATTTATATGAAAAATCAGGAATCGGTTATTTTGATCACTTCGGCAATTCTAATGTTAAATAAGAAAGTATAATTCTCCTTAGATTGTTGGGAATATTTGCTGGTAGTTTTTTAGTAATCGTAAATTAAATACAGACTCCATGTACGATCAAATTTAGATACAGTATAAAATCATTTATTCGTGATATTACGAATATCAACAGAATATTTATGCTTCGTTGATGGTATTGAACGATCTTTCTTTTTTTCCTAATGTCGTGAATTATAAATTTTCGTATACGTCTCAAGAACTGTTTTTTTTTTCTTTCATTGTAAATCATGTTATAAAAAATATTTTCTTTCCAAAATTACTTAAAATTATATTACCTTTTTAATGTATTTAGTGTTTACTTGAACGTGATTATAATATAATTGGTTTTAAAAAAGATGTCGAAACAATGTCAACTTGTAAAACAAAATATTTATTTATTTGTAAATACAATTAAAATATGTGTAAGGAAATAAATAAAATTTGAAAAATGATAAATTTTAAGAGTTTTTTTTAACAATCATTATTTTTAATCGCAAATGTAATACATTTGAATAAACCCTAAATTCCGGAAATCTGTTTGCATGTAAGTTTGTTTTGACAGCAATACGTACAGTGATTGTGACCGACAATTGATGTATAGTACGCTGTTGTACGGAACCTTTCCGCGGTACGTGCTACGAGTACGGAATCTTTTTCGTGAGGCCAGCATGAAATAACTGCACCGGCGAATTGTCTGCATAAAATATTCAAAGGTAAGGTGAGGAACCAGTAAGATGGCTACGCGTACGGATACCTTTCGTATACCCAAGGCCGTTATCCGTTCCAAAAAGTGCCGAGAGGCCAAGTTTTGTTCTTCCTCAATTTCCTTTCTTTTCGCAGTTACACATTTCTTCGATACGATCGACTTTAGTCAGACAAAGACAAATCTTGGGCCTAACACTTAACAGCTCTATGTTGTATTGGAATTGCGCAATCTTTATGTATATAACATCGACACTATTTTTTTTATATTCAATGTTATTTGTAGCACACTAATTATTGCTTAAATTAATCGAAAAACACGGAACATTTTAAAAAGTTTTAGAAACTCTCATTTGTAGTTTTAGGCTAGGTTTATTTAAATCTTCAAAAAATAAATTAAATTAATTCTTGTTAATATCAAGTATAATAAGTTTAATAATACGAATAAAAATAAATTCATATTTAATAACAGCAAGTACCATTGATCTCTAATCGATTTAATTGTAAAAAGAAGGAGCTAAAATCTTTCACAAGTTTTGTTATCGAATTTCATGGAAAACTACATAAATCTATATGTAGCCGATTATCGTAAATATATTCATGTAACAATACCGTCCAATCTCTCTGAGAACTTTGGATATTTGAATTTGTTGTAGTCGCGAAGAATGTCGAAGTATACGTACGTACGAGTCACCGACGAATTGTGAGAGCGATAGAACGACGGAAGAGAGAGAATCAGGAGAATGGAAGGAGTGTGAGTGGCCGTAAAATCGGGTGTCGTTTGCGTTTTCTATTTAGCCATTTCAGATCAACCTTTCTCTGTTTTCCTTTATAGTCGTTTTCTTTCGCTCTGCCGCCATCGTCCCAGTAGACGAGCGACTCGAATTGAATTCCACGCGATACGGGTAGTTGGATTTACATGGATACTGATTGCGCACAATCCTCGACCACTGGACTTTGCTTCCTTATAAGACTGCAGACTTCTTGTTATCAGCTTACCGATTGATATAGATCAATACAATGCAAGTACAAATTCTATCGCATTTGAATCGTGTCGTGTAGTATTTTCGATTCAAGGAAATCGCGTATGCTACCGATTTGAATGAAAAATAATGTTGCCATAAATGTCGCATTTTTATGAAAGACTCCATTTAAAGTTTTATGCGCATTATCAAACAGTAATGTGTTAATACAAACAGATATGATAAATAACGTTGACAAAAATTTATTCAGAAATTGAAAAATCCAAATTTAAGTTCCAACTACGCGATTTACTTCTTTATTTATCTTCTATAAAAAGTAATGATCGAAATTGAAAAACAATAGCTATCTATACAAATAATTGTAGCTAGTATGAAAATTTCAAGCACGATTATGTTAATATAAACAGATATGATAAATAATGTTGACAAAAATTTTGTTTAAAATTGGAAAATCCAAATTTAAATTCCAGGTTAGAAATTTATTTCTTTACTTATCTTTTACAAAAAGTAATGATCGATATTGTAAATCAATAACTATCTGTACAAATAATTGTAGCTGTTATGCAAATTTCAAGCACGATCATGTTAATATAAACAGATATGATAAATAATATTGACAGAAATTTATTTAGAAATTGAAAAATCCAAATTTAAGTTCCAACTGAGCAGTTTATTTTTTCAATTATCTTTTATAAAAAGTAACGATCGACATTGAACAACAATAGCTATCTGTATAAATAATTATTGCTGTAAGTTGAAAATATATATAAAAATTTCAAGCATGATCACTGCCGTCGTCGACATTCAAATTTAACGTAACGTCCATTTAATTTTTAACACGGATAACATGAAAATTCGAGCGATGAGACATACGAGGGACGAAAGGAAAAGTGGCAAGTTCAGTTACTTCCTTTTTCAGAGGCGACATAGAGGTCTAGCGGGCCTTCGATTGCTACCTATATGCGAAGGGTGAACCTGTATGTAAGGATGCCTATCGGGAACGCCGTTTGCCGTACATTTATTGCCTCCACCACCCTCCGCGCTTTCTCGGGGTTACGACGTTATATTTGATATTGGGTAGACTTCGTATACGTATCATTGGTGTCGTAAAACCTGCCGTAAATAATATTAAATAAATGTAATACGCTCAGTAAAATGCCACTTAGCTTCACCCGCTGAAGCTCTTGTGTTATGCGACGTATCTCGCATATAGAAACTTTAATATCTTCATTGCAAAGGGAAAATAAAGGAATGATTCCTCCAAAAATGTCTTGCTTCTTATTTCACGTATAAACTGTATATAGAGGAAAGTTCTATGCGTCGTCCACAAGATGCTCATCTTTGATACAACGAATACGACCACAATACTTTTGTCTTCTTTTCTTTCTTTCCTTCCTGTTTTAGCGTATTCTATTTAGATAACGATAGACAGAGAGTACAATCTATGATTATATTGTATTTTGTTTTTGTAACAAGTCTCCACTTACAGCGAGCTTTAAAGTATTATGTCCTGGTATTACGATTCGAAATTGTATTTTTATTCATTTTTTGCTGTATAAATTAAACCAACATAGAGATTTATTCTTTCGTGTATTTAAAAAATAATTTCAACGCTATGCTAATTCGTCGTTGGTATTTTGTTGACGACAGAAGTATATTGCCGTTTCATATTTCCAGCTATTTCTTTGGCACTTTAAGTCCAAGATCCAAAGGTTCGAACGGTGATCTCTGAACGTGAACGAGGCGAAACATTGACGTATTTACTGCCACTATAAAACTTGCCAGTTAATTGAATGTTGGAACAAGTTCGATACCGTAGCTAGGGAAAAGAAAAAGGAGAACTGACCGGAATCTATCGTCTAGAGTCTCTAAATTTTCACTTTGTCATCTTGTGAAATTGTTCAGTCGATGCACATTTTTCCTCACAATAAATTAAAGATACTATTACTGTTCGCTTCGTAACCGCTACTTTAAATCATAGTCCCACTAGCAAACGCATTCTATAATCCGGTCACGTTGTTGACGTACGATTTGAGAGCTCGTAGGCAGCCACTGGTAACATTTTATCTTCGGCATCTCCTGTTACCGAGCCGAGATGCTTCGTAATTTCCAAGACACAATCATGTATTTCCATTTTCCATGAGATCCGTCGGCAGTGGCATACTCCGTTGCGAGGACCTTGCCAATCCGCGCAGAGAGTTACGCCACTACATCTTCGGCATGAAGTAAGCGCTCGCTTAAGGACACACATTGCCATAGACGTAACGATGGATCGGAAAAAATCGTGTTCCCTCAAAACGTGTGCACGGTTAGTCGAGAGGACACGGCTAAGTTTCCTTGTACATACGTACGTTGACGAGAATACCGGTATTAACTGCGGATACGTTGTCGCTCGATTCGCCGAGGAAGGTTCGTACAAGCCTCGGGCTCGTCGTTAATTGCCGGTATAATTTGTAATTCGAGAAGCAGAAAGGAAGAGAGCAAAGTAGGAGAATAAAGAGTGGGATGGAAATAGAGTGATTGGCCAGGGAGAGAGAGAGAGAGAGAGAGAGAGAAACAGTGCCGAGGATACTGAGATAGACGCAGAAAGTTACTGCTCACTAAAGGAAACCAGCGTCGTGCTCGTCCCCCGAAAGGAAATGTCTTTTGAGCGAACGAGAACCAGATCACGAGGACGAGCGGGGCGCCTGGCGTTTGCCTGACCCGTTGACCCGCCTCGGGCGTGTACTTTATACTTGTCCTACAGACGGACATTTGTCACGACCCGTCAAAACCTCTCGACAACTATGAACCTTCGTCAGCTCGATCGTCTTTCCGCAATCTGCCGGCCCGCCTTCCTATACCGAGCCATGCGACCCGCTGAGAAATTAGCCGTTAAGTGTTTTATGTATCCGGCACGGTACATGCACCGACACCACAGTCACGTGGCGAGTGCCATGATTTGTGGCGTGCGAGTGCTCCATTATTTTCAGCTATCAATTATGTCGAACAAATTACTCATAGGAGGCTGCATCATATTATGCGTTACGTTATTAACGTTTCGTAAAGAATTGGTGTACCAGACTTTTTTACGTTTATCAATTAATTGATTTGACATAGGTACACGTAGAAAAATTAGGAAGCGAAGGCAAACGAAGCGTATATATCATTATCGGTACGCCTACACGAATGCTATATTTAAATAAGAAACGATTTTGCATAGCTTTTTATAAACTGTAATTTCTGTTTCTCTTTAAATAAGTAGTTATGACAACGCACTTAATTTTAATATTCCTCGCGTTTATCTTAAAACTCTAGAGGCTTAAAATATTCAATAATCAATGAATCGATCACTAAGATAAATTACATGCAACACTCCAGAAACACTTCAGCGAACACGAGCTAAACGATTCTATATTTCATTGCCACTGCTTTTACGAGATCAAACATTAACTGACTTTTTTCTACTCTCTCCTTATCCCGCCCTCTTTTTCATTTAACAATGAAGGCCTGGGAGGCACAAGCAACCAGATCACTTCGCCAGATGCCATCCGAGTCGCCCACCGTGATAACGGACGATGGTTAAATGCCTCATAACTAACTCAATCTGGGACTTCCTAATTAAATATCTATCGTTTAATTAAGAATGATTTACCGATGGCAGTCAGTTAGTCAGCCAGCCAACCGACCAACGAACCAACCAGCCAGGCTGCTAGTCAGACAGGCACTGCTTGTACCATTCGCTGCGCCTTGGCAATCAATGCAGGAATTATCCTCATTAGGTCGATTCTCAGTCCAGGTTCTCCGATCCAGGTTCGCCTCTACCCGGCCGCTCGCAACGACGTACAAACGTCTTGTTGGCGGATTGAAGGAACGAAGACAGAGAATGAAAAGACGAAAGAAGAGTGAAAAGCAAGAGAATGGTGAGGGGAAGCAAGAAGAAAGAGCAGAAGGAAGAGAGAGGGGGGAAGGAGACATGGAAGTGGTGGATCATGAGGAGGAAGAGGAGGACGAAGCAAGCTATTAGATCGAGAGCTGGTTGCGTGCAGCTCGAAGAAAAACTGGAAATCCACGGCTGTTGACGAGCCGGGGGATCCCTGGGGGGACCAAGGGAGGGAACCCTGGGGTACCCAGGACCCTCTGTCCCCCTGCTTTCCGCCCGACTCCTTTCCTTCTGTCTGACAAAAAGGAGTCGCTGACTGCGAGTGACAACTTAGCGAGCCGGAGCTCACCTCACCGTCCAGTAGCTCGGCCACACACAGACCGTCCTCGTGATATGACACGTCTTTTCCTGCGATAGAATTCCTTCCGCGAAGGAAACGCTCGTTGGAAGGATCCTTTCGTCGAAAGGGATTCAATGCAACGCTTAATGATATCGTTGTGTTGCAACAGGTTTGATAGCTCTTGTCAAATGTGATAGATCTGGTATAGCAAGATACTTACAGACCTTGCACGCGATATGCATACAAATTAGTGACAGATTTTACTCTGTTTTCTATGATATATCTGGTACTTTAGCTTAATACGTTAATTAAGTAAATCGTGATATTATTTTGTGTTATTTTGTATAATATGAATTGCTCTGAAACAATTTCTGTTTAAAATAGCATTCTTATAAAAATATTTCTCTTTGCTATTTTATCATTTCAATCTGTGATATATCTGGTACTTCAGTCTAATACGCTAATTAGGTGAATCGTGATATTATTTTATGTTACTTCATATCATACTAATTGTTTTAAAACAATTTCTGTGTAAAATAGCATTCCTATAAAAATATTTGTTTTCGCTATTTTATCATTTCAATTTACGATATATCTAGTTTGGTCTAATAAGGTGAATCGTGATATTATTTTATGTTATTTCATATCATACTAATTGTTTTAAAACAATTTCTGTGTAAAATAGCATTCCTATAAAAATATTTCTTTTCGCTATTTTATCATTTCAATTTACGATATATCTACTTTGGTCTAATAAGGTGAATCGTGATATTATTTTATGTTATTTCATATCATACTAATTGTTTTAAAACAATTTCTGTTTGAAATAGCATTCTTATAAAAATATTTCTTTTTATTATTTTATCATTTCAATCTACGATATATCTGATACTTTAGTCCAACACGCCAATTAGGTGAATCGTGATATTATTATGTGTTATTTCGTATCATATGAATTGTTCTAAAACAATTCGTGTTTGAAATAGCATTCTTATAAAAATATTTCTTTCCACTATTTTATCATTTCAATATGATATTTATACATGATTTGTAATGATGATTTTGACTGACACCCTTCACAAGTAGTTCAACTTCATTTATATATTTTACGTGTCTATCAGTCATATAGGCGTAGAAAAATATAGGTAAGAGCAGCTAACATGGCCATATGTCGAGCGTGGAAGAGTTTGCGTTTACATTGCGACATGCAGTCGCCCTGGGCGACAAGGGTAGCGGGTGAAATGTATTTTATCCCCCTTCACTCGAATTTTGGATCCTAGTTCCCGTTCTACTTGTTTCTCCGTCCCTCTCTTACTCCGTCCTCTATTCTTCTGAATCTTCTTTCCTGCCTTTTTAGCCTACTATCGCCGCAAGAGCAACGGATAATGTTATTTCGATTTACATATATGTTCCGACCGTTCCTTCCACCGACTTCGATACAGTTATAGCTAGCAATACCAGCGATACCGTTCGACATTTTGGCACTACTTTACTGATTTTTCTCCTCAATTCATGTTTATTCAATAAGCCAATCGTGTCGCGTTTCCTGTGCGGATTCAATTTACTTTTTTCCCGCAGATACATCGTTCGTTTCACAATTTGCTTAGCATTTTCAACTTCTACTAATACAGGTTTAATCCTATCCATAAATGTAGAAAATAATTAAACAGTTTCGAAACACATTCGACGAATTGACATTAAAACTATCAAAACGGTCAATCGATCAATTCATAATTTCTTCTATAAATTCTATGAATTCTTAATGGAGCATTTTTTTCAGTATTTTCCTCGATTTTCTGTAAAACACACGATCAAAGATTCGTTTCTCTTGCATTATCAATTTTTCCAAATATCTATTACTATGATTTCTTTGATACAAATAGGTATACTTTAACCGACGGTAGTTTTAGCGCTAATTACGTCCGTCGACTATAAGACCGACGCCTTGATGCGCCTTTCCCTCATTCTCTGTCAAATGGTTACCGCGGTGGCTAAATGGGCATAGCGTAAAAGTTTACCAGATGGGATTCTGGTTAGGCTGATCCGTCTAAGTCCAGCTAGGGGGTCTCGCGTGGAATGTCCTGTAATTGATAGCAAGCACACTGGGTTCGATGAGCCGTAGGAAAATAATAAGCCGTCGTAGTAGCCCGCTAGTACGCAGTATTATTGGCTCTTGAGGGGTGTTACTGGGGCGTCGTTGTCGAGAAGGGTGGCTCGACACAATGTATGCACCCTCGTATGCACCGTCGTGCTCAGATATCTCGGTCTTAGGGTGTGTCGAATGTCTATATTCGCGCCCGTACAGCATCTCGGTTCAATAAACTTACTCCTATTCTCTCTCCATAAGCAAACGACCAGCATGGAATTATCATCAGACTGGGTACCGTGAATGTTTCGAACGCTATCACCAGCCGATTGCATGTTATGGGAGTTTCAAGGAAGATTTAACTCAGATTTATCATTACGATGATTGGTACTATTACTGTACAAAAACAAATAATGTTAAACTACCTTCGTACAAGTTAGATGTGGTTCTGTGTCTTAAATTTGCGTAAAATGCTCCTACTTTTTGAACATTTTGTATTATTTCTAACGCTATTGAAACGTCATCATTTAAAAAGAAACATAAGTTTCATAAGTGTTTATTAACCCTCTATGGCACCGTGTGACCTAGAAGTTACAAACAAATGTATCTATGTTTTAAAAAAATTTATTTCATTCAGTCATCGCTGTACTATTTTTGATTACTGTATTACTGTAATGATACCACGATTCATCTATAGAATTTTGAAGTCAAAGTGAAAAACTGTAAACAATCGTAATTTTTTCTCCAATAAGCAGACAAAATTCGGGCTATAGAGGGTTATAATACACACTTTAATTATAATTACCAAGTAAGACTAAATATTCTCTTCAACGTTTTGTATAATCAATTTAACCTTAATATTGTCTACTAAAAAAAAAGTTGATATATTTCAATGAAACTAATACATAGATACAAGTACTTTAAAGATAACGCGATTAATAATAGAAAATGTGTTTAGATAACAAGTGTTATCGAACACGTTGTCAGTATTACACCGCATCTTTGCAAAGTATAATATTTTGTTTACAATTTTACAACATATTGGCAGCAGAATATTTCTAGAAAAATTAAGCTCGTTTGAGCGATCTTATGGCCTTTATCATTAGTCAGACAAGGTCTTAGAATCAGGCTAACCATGTAGACTCTAGAGAGTTTCGTAACTGGAATGAGGGGTGAATTATCTAACTGTACCTGATTTAATGATACGTTTATTTTGCGGAACAACGTGTTTCCCATACTTCTACATCTTTGATCGGTTCATTGATAGATGTTATAAAGTGATTCTACGGTGACTGTTCGCAGAAAGAAAAAAAAAAAAAAAAAAGAATTCTCATTCTGAAGCACAAACGAGAATCGTCAATGCGGCTTGTCAAACGAACGGAATCTAGAATAATGTAATGCGCGGTACGCACAGGTAGATTCGATATGATCAAACTTGGGATAATCCTGATTCACGAACGAGTGATCGAAGCTACCTGCGCAGTAGGAAACCGGTTTCACGCGATACAATATTTTTTCGCCCCACGCATCATCAATGCATCACGCCGATGCGATTGACTGATTGAACGTAGTACACAAGTTAAAGTATTTTTAACTCTGTCTTCCATCGTCCTCTACAATTAAGCCTGTACGTGTTTGAATATCGTTGAAAAAAACACGATCACGTTATTCTTCGATGTTTCAAACAGCGGAATAATTTAATTTTCAAATTAATTGGAAATAAATACATAATTCTAATAAATTCTATTAATTTTGAAACCTTGTTTTTACACGATACTCGAATCTAAATTTTAATTTAACAAAGAGAATAAGCATCTGGAACGTTTACGTTGCTGTTTATATCGATAAAGTGTAATTTTGGTTCTCTTAAATTAGATTTAAAATTTGAAAGAAAAACAGAAAAATAAAAGAAAAAGAAATCTAAGGATTTTTTTAAGAGTAGTAGAATTTTTACAACACATAATAGAGGAACGAGGTTATCGCAAGATTGTAATTTGTAATTGAATACTGATTGGTTAGAATGACACTGCAGGAGAGCTATAACGGCTACAATGTCAGGGAACGTTCGATTAGATTAGGGTGGATTAGCCAATCAAAAACTACAATACTGCGAACCCTCCACAACTAGTAGTGACATTTGATGCTGCAGGCACTCTATTAGATTTGCGCCGTAGTTAACGTGATACGGAATCGAATGATCCGAGTTCTCTCGAAACGATTTTCGGGAGGTAGTGGTTCTGGTACCAGTGAACGAAGTTGCGATTTAAACGCTTAAATTTCATACACGTTGGCCAGCTACGTAACCGAATTCGGACTCGCTGTATTATGATATAATTAATTTAGTCGAAATAACACAATCGTATCATTGCATAAAAATCATCTGAATAAAAAAATCTAGACTTCTTCAGGCTGAGTTAGTCGTGGTAAAATTTTTTTATTTCAATACGATTAATTAATTGTAAGATGAAACGTAAGAATATCTTGCTGTTAAAATGCGACAATATCACGTTAACCATTTGCATTCTGAATCGATATTTTATCCTAACTGGTTCGTTTTCAATAAGCTACTTCCAAAATCTGTATTGAATTTGCATTAATTTTCATACTTTTATATTTGGTAACATATATACATACAAAAATTAATGAAATTTATTTTTAATCAGAAAGAATGCGTTTTATATTATGAAACCGAAAGGAATGGAGCAAAATGGAATGTCGAGTGCAGCTCGACATAGGAGTGCAAAGGGATAATACATAGAGGCGTCATCAATTTTTTTAATTATTAACCCTCTATAGCATCATGTGACTTGGAGGTTACATACTCATGCATCTGCGTTGTTTAAATTTTATTTTATTTACTTATCATTGTGCCATTAAGTTTTGTCACTGTACCATTGTACTGATATCAGTTAAATCACTTATAACAAATATTGATTAAAAAATGTTCATATCAAAGCAAGGAAGAGTAATGAATTTTAATTTTTTTGTAATCAAGAAACAAAATTCTGACTATAGAGGGTTAAAGTCATATCCGCCTTGTGATTATTAGTGATAAATACGGAACAAAAATATACAATATTACATGTTTAATAGTTATACAGTTAAGCTACAATGAAAATAGAATATTAGTATATGAAACACAAAAAACTCGAAACATTTCTCGCTCCGACTAATAATAACGGCAATATTTTTTTTTTAAATAGGCAATATTAGAATTAAATTCAAATTAAGGTTAACTTGATTACACAAAACGTTAAAGAGAATATTTAGTCTTATGCTTGGTAATTATAGTTGTTATATGAAACAAATATAGGTGATTACCTATATTATAAATATATAACATACACATGAATTGATAATAAGATGATATGCATTTATAGTATCAATAGTAACTAAATTAAAAGAAAAGAAAAACTAACCAATAACTATCTATTTAATTTTGTCGTATAAATTAATGTTTAAAAAAAAAAACTAAGAGATTCCTACATGATAACTGGTCATTGAGGATTTTTTTTTGGGTCATTCGAAAGATTAAATTTATGTCTTTTGTGAAGTGTACTGCTACAGCTAAATAAGTGGTTCACAGAAATAAGAGTACTACAATATGAGCATCCGTTTATATCTCGTTTGCTTATTAAATGTAGACGTGTTAATAACGCGTGTCCAATTCTTAATCTCGGGAGGATTACTTGATCTTTTCTACCGAAGAGAAAACCTGAATTTTTGTCAACTAAACTTTTTCGATTGTCTCTGATAAAAGTGACTTTACGCAACAGATGAATTAAAACAGAGAATAATCATTTAACGTGCTACGTTTGTAAAGTATATTGGAATATAAAAATTGTTAAAACTATCGAAGATGACTACGTTTTTACTCGTATAAATCTCTTTAAATGATCTGACTTGTTGCACGTATAGCTTCTATGAGTATTGACTTTGCTTTCTTCACTGAATCTGCCTTTAATACTAGAAGCTATATTATTTTACTAACCTTGGTCTTAGGATTTTAACGTTTAATGACTTTTGATATTTTTAATTATTAATTTTTAAATTAAGAAAATTGTACATGGTCACAACGACCATATAGAAGTTCCCGGAATTTTAATATTAACGTTTCAATATTGGGATAAGGTTTAGAACAAGCGAAATGACAAATTCAACAGTTTTGAATAATAAAAAATTTCTCTCGGTGACTTATCATATTTGTGCAGTACAATATTATTGTTATTAACACTAGAACTACCGACAATTAAAATAGACTTATTTGTAGCAAAGAAATCAAGATGATGAGTATTTTAAAAAATCCTTACAATAAGGGTAATAGATCTTTCTGCATATTTTTTGCAAAAAATTGCAGAAAATCCCGAAAAATGCGCCAATGTATTTAATATAATAGTTTATAAAAATTGTATGAAAATTTACGAACCAGTCATTTTGACTGGTACGGTAGTTCCAGTGTTAACAATATCCTCTTTAATTCTCCAATCCGTGTTAATTCCTAAACTAACTAGTTTCGAATTAACCATATTTTGATTCTAAGAGCCAATTAACCATCAAAGCAGCAACGAGTTACCGAGTTTTAAGACTTCGTACATCAGAATCGTTGAAGCCGATAATCAAGCTAATATCATAATGTGCACCTCTCGAAATCGTCCAACATTCGTTAAAACATTCCTCGCTCCGACTAATAATAACGACAAAACTGAATGTGGTAATTTCAGGCGAACCACCCTCTACATTAACGTTACCGTATTTTGCTTCGATAAAACAAAATGTCAATGTTATTTCAGTCATACCACAATTAATAATCGGAATTCTACTTTCTACAGCCACGTATCGAAAGCAGCGGGACAAAGCACGCGTAATCATAAAGATAGCCGAATCAATTGCTCGTTCCTCTAACAATGCATTATTATAGGTTTCGAGTATGGCCGTTCCGTGTCGGTAGCATCCTGTTTGTAATCCCAATTTTATGCCGCTACGTATACCGATGGACGTGTCTATCGGACTGATATCAAAAGCGGACAGAAAAGGTGCGTGGAAGCGTACACGTCACGCGAGCTGCACGTTCGTTTACACGGGTGTGGCGAGAATGAGTGGTAGCGAGCAATTACCTTCTTATCTGTTCCGAACAACCACGACGGTACACCCGATGCCACAAGCCAACGAATGCCGCCGTGAAAGTCGTTTTCGCCACTGTTTTTCAACGAGACTTCTCCGGTCCAGGGAACTCGTTGCCCGAACCTTTGGCCGGTTTTCCGATTAACATGCTAATTGGCACGGGAACCCTTTAAATGGCCATTTCAAAAATTAGGGGATACGATCTGGCTCTGGTTCAGGGAAGACGAACTGGCGCGGTTTCATGCTCCGTTGCGGATCGAATTTTATCGCTTGGATTTCAACCGACCAAACATTTTTTTTTTTTTTTTTTTTTCTTTGGGAACACGCGTTTCGCTAACGAGTTTTTTTTTTCATTAGAATTAATGAGCTTTTATTAGGTCGTGTTATGTACCACGTGTCTAATACTGATATATTATTAATGTACGAATTCATAGAGGTTATGTTTTCACACAAATAAGAGGATCTTGACAGCTGGATAATTGATTGACCGTGCAATAAGTAGGTCAGGGCAAGCAGAGTATTACAGCAACCGCTATGTTATGTAAAATAAATTCAATCTATTTGCTATTTCCATCAATGAAGCGTTATTAAAGTAAATTTGTGTTATGATTTGTGTAAAGAAATTTATTGAATTCTAATATTTGGAAAACGTGTTTGCTGTGATATATTTGAGTAGGGGCGAGAAATTAAATCACGGTTGAATTAAAAATTGTTTAAATGAGCTATGAAACAATGATTTTCATAGTTCATTTTATTATAGGTACTAAAATTTTTGTTGCAAAAAGTATAAGGATTTTAAGTTAATATGATTGAAATATTAAAAAGTGTACATTCTGTATCGTACAAATGTATTTCAATTATACAGATAAGCCAAGCGAGATTTCAGTTATATATAAAATATAATTTTGAGAAATTTTACGAAAATAGAACTAAATCTATGCCATCTGTTCCAACTGCACAACATGTTATGTTGTCAGTCACGTCCATCGTCCATTGACGATACATGTAAAGGGAAACTCAATCTTACAGGAAGATATCTAACACCGTTGATGCTACCCTCAACCACCCTGTGGGCAACAAAAGGGCAAAAAGCGCATTCGCTGCTATCCCCTTTTGACGTGTTCGTCTCCTCCTTCCGAAGGAACAATTAACTGAATTTGCATTATATCTCTATCGAATTACTAGATCCTTATTATCGATAAAATTGACAATTTGAGGTGGAGAGCAGTACGGACACGGAAACAGAGTGAGCTATGTGTTCGTTTAATTCCGATATTGTTCCGCGTTACTATTTTACATGTAATATCTGTTCGGACCTTTTTTTAAATGTTCAACTATTTTCAATTATTATTTTTTACAGTTTCACCAAAATCTGCGTTCTAACTAATATTAATATTATTAACCCTCTATAGCCCGAATTTTGTCTGTTTATTGGAGAAAAAATTACGATTGATTATAATTTTTCACTTTGATTGAAAAATGTTTAACCCATTGACTGCCAGGCATATTTAGAGCGTCTTGCCCTGGGTGTCAAAGTTTTATTTTAAAGAATACCTGAAATTTTACAAAATATAATAATATTAAGTTACTGATATAATATTGTAATGGTATTTACAGTAATTTTTATTGAAAAAAAACACTAATAATTCTTAACTCAAATGGCCATTTCTAATTAATCTAAAATTGCAACACACGCTACGAGATATCTCGTAGTTGGCAGTCAATAGGTTAAACTAATAATTACTGTAGATGGATCGTGGTGTCGCTACAGTAATACGGTCATCAAATTTAATAGTGCAGTCATAACTAAACAAAATTAATTTTTTAAAGTATAGATATATAAGTTTGTAACTTTTAAGTCACACGGTCCCATAGAGGGTTAAATAACACACGATGTATGTTACCTTTGCACTCGACTGTCGCCGCTACGGCTACCTGCATAATTTTCTTCAGAGATTGTTTTAAATTAAATTCTGTATCTTCGTCAATTCAAACACTTCTTTTGTTTTAAAATAAACTGAACTAATCGAATAAATAAAAAATCATAAACGTTTATAATTTCCTGTTTCTCTTTCCGAAAGAACACTAAATTTTCACAGTAGTTCTTTGAAACTTAAAAAAGTTCACGAGTGCAAAGGGTTAATACAACGAATGCGTCATTTATTATATATACCATAAATCAAGAGGTGCTTGTTAATACAAACGAGTATGTACATAATAACATATTTTTAATTTGATTCTGTAACTCAGTCTTGAGGTATTTATTTAACACGTTAAGTGTTACGCCAATTTTGGTCAACAGCTTCGTGTACCACGATGCGAGTTCGAAAACATTGGGTCGAAAAATAGCAAAGAATCTAAGAAAAAAATTGCAAAAGCCCGCAAGGTAAAATCGCATCTTTGTTTAACCCATTTCAATAAGGTATTATTTTTTAAAATTGACACTGTCCATCTTCTAAACGAAAAGTTCAGTGTCGATTCGCAGGCATCGGCGTGACCCCTTAACGTGTTAATAAAAATAAATTTAGAGCTTGTTATTATTTAACGATAGCTTTACATTTTCAGTAAAGTGTGTATCATTTCGTTAGAATTTTTATGGTATTAAACTATTTTCAATTAATCTCGGTTTTCTTTGGAGAGTGTTGCTCTAATAGCGATAGCCAAAAAGTCCGATAGCAGAAGAGGGAGCAGCAGGGGGTGACCGAACGATCGTAGCGTTGGCAAAGTGTAATGGTGTAACTTGATACACGGGGTATACGCCCCCCTCGCACACGTCGTTCAACGAGCATACCGCTATCGCCACCAGACGAGGCATGGCCAGCCTGTGCTATGTGTACTTGCACGTGTATTTGTGCGCTTCGAATTAGTCATGGAGAGGCAATTCCTGATAATAAAATAAGAGAGGAGCATAACCGATTATCGTGGTAACGAGCGTCGCGAAATTATCGTAACGGCCTGTTTCGCGATTATCGGACAGCGCGATCGTTCGCGATTCTTCGTACGCGCCATTGTTTTCCCCTATATCGAGAGCTAGTCGATCGATATCGCTGGAAAGGGTGGTTAATTAGTCACGATTGGTGTCTACATAATTTACGACGCGATGGCGCAAAGATAAAGATAGTGAATGGCATCGTAAGCGACGACTTTTTGTTAAGGGTTGATCGCGCTAAGATAGGCGTCCCAAACGAGACCGAGTGCTCGAATATTTGATCGTTCCTGTACTTTCAGCGTTGCCGATGGTTTCAAATCTCAAGTTTATCTTTCTTCCAATTCTTAAACGTCGATCGTCACTAACCATAGGAAATATCTAATTTGTTTGATTTAATTGGCGATGCTATTATCGTTTAAGTAACGAAATACGGTTGAACCTCGATAATTCGAAATCTACTGTAACGCAGTAAATTTTCCTTATTCCCTTCAGTTCGGCTGTAAAAATTTTTACAACTCGAAATAAAATTCTGCAACTCGAATTCCGAAGAACTCTGACCTCCACAAGGCAAAGGTTACTTATACCTATCGAGCACTTCTCTCGTTCTGTCGTTTCTCATTCTTTTCTCCGGATAATATGTAACAAAATGAATTCTAAACGCAAGCTGAAAACATTAACGCTTGCTGATCAAATAAAAATAATTGAAACTGTAGAAACTAGATCAAGAAAGGAAAAGGATACTGCTAGTGAACTTGATATTCCCATTAACACTCTGTAAACAATTGTAAAAAGCGAGAAAGAAATCTTTCAGAAGATCTTAGAATTTAATTTAGATTGTAAGAAAAGAGGTGCTAAAAAGTGAGAAAGAGATCTTAGAATTGAATTCAGATTGCAAGAGAAGAGGTACTAAATTCTCCGATATTGAAAACTATTTACCAAAATAATCTCAAGTCGAAACCGTCGTACAGAGTATCTATAAGTCGAATTTTTATTTTTCGAACGTCTCTTACTCGAAAACTTAATAAGTCAAAACCTCCATAACTCGAAGATTTTTTTCCTTCCTTCGAGGTTCAAGTTGCCGACGTTCCACCACATATTTAATTTATTCTAGGTATTGCAACTAGCGACTCAAAATTATAAATCGTCAATTATTTTATTAACTGACATGTAAAAGTCTTTCTGTTCGCTCATGTACGTCTCACTGCCAGAGGCGTCGCCTTGCTTTAGGTTACCAGGCACATTAACGATAATACATGCACATAGCTGCAACAAATGCCGCATAAACGTTAGTGCGATCCACGTGGCAGCGTAGGCGCAGAAGGGCACAGATGGTCGCCTCGGGCACTTACCAGTTACCACCACCCCGTACACTGCCCCCTTCGGTCAAAGGGATCTAAAGGGCCTTGGCTGGCCACTAACCGTATTTATTCACGGGGGTGACTGAATTTACCGAACCGTCGGAGGATAAGTCTTGCCTCGAGCACGAGAAGCGTCTTAACGCCACCAAGCCTTTCAGAAGTCGGTCTAACATTCATCGGCAGACGTGTTCAATCTCTTGACCTCTCTATGACCAACATAAGTATTTTCGTACATCTTTCGATTGAACCACTGACACACTTATTTTGGCGAATCAACGTGTTCAATTGTAACATGAAATACCAGTGTGTAAAAGTATGTCATTAAGTTTCTTTTATTTATAATCGTTTGAACGTCAAGGAGCGCGATCGCGCTGTTAGTATTGCATGTCTAAAATAGGAATTTTAAAAATGGTTGTTGTTAGAAAAAATCTCGTAAAACAGTAATTTTTGCTGTAGTAATCTTCGCAGATTACTTTTTAACCCTTTGCGGACGGCGTGATTTTGAGTAAACCGTACCGTGGGGCCGAGCCGCTACCGCGATAGTCATTTAACCCTCTATGGGACCGTGTGACTTAAAAGTTGCGAACCGATGTATCTATATTTGAAAAAATTAATTTTGTTTAGTTATCACTGCACTATTAAATTTGAAAAACTATGATCAATCGTAATTTTTTCTCCAATAAACAGACAAAATTCGGGCTACAGAGGGTTAATAATATTAATATTAGTTAAAACGCAGATTTTAGTGAAACTATAAAAAATAATAATTGAAAATAGTTGAACATTTAAAAAAAGGTCTGAACAGACATTACATGTAAAATAGTTATCACTGCACTATTAAATTTGATTACTGTATTACTGTAGCGACACCACGATCCATCTACGGTAATTATTAGTTAAAACATTTTCAAATCAAAGTGAAAAACTGTAATCAATCGTAATTTTTTCTCCAATAACCAGACAAAATTCGATCTATAGAGGGTTAAAATGACCAGCTCACGTTTTAGCAGAAACGTTTCTTTAAGCGATTTTCATTCATAGCGCTCGAAGATGTCAAATTATAGACATATACATATGTAGATGGTACATGCACAAATTCTTCAAAAGATAAATAAAATATTTATTTGCTTACAAACATTTTTTTAGAAATAGCAACGCGTTTGTTTGGGACACATATATGAGTTTTTCGGCCTTATCAATTGTTTTCGCCGAACGCATATTTAGGTTCCTCGGTCAAATTGATGGTTTCCTCAAAACACATATATGCCGCGGTAGTCCGCAAAGGGTTAATACAAAAATAACGGGAAACCATGTACACGATCAATTTTGGTTTTATATATCGCTACGTCTTCATCTACCCGAATTTTCACTTTCGGGTGTACTTATGTCTTCTTTTATTAACACGTTGATTGCCACGCGCATTTTACGTGGTTTGCCCATGGCGCCAACATGAATTTCTTATTATGCGTTTTATGTTATGTTGAACAAAATAATATCTATATTTTCTTTGTATTGGTAAAATTATTTTTGCATGTTCTGTATGGCATTAATTTCTTCAAGCTATTATAGTAACAGTGGTGTTATTTTAAAATTTATCAATGTCGATATTTACTCTAATTATGTATTTTACTATTGGTCGCGTCGTCGGTCACCGGTGGCCCCCATGGCAGTCGACGTGTTAAACTGAACACGAATCGAAAATTAATTTATTCACATTTACAGTGTATCGGTGAGTGTAATTAAACTACGGAACGGGAAGTCAAGAACCACGATGCGTTCGCTTCCGTCCGTGGTTCTCGCGATACTCTCTCTGTAAACAATTTTCTATGACATTAATCGATTTGGAGGTTTATTCACAGTGTCGCAACAATATTTTTGTTTGTTTCTGAAATAAGAGTAGCGCCATCGCGCCGCTTGGAACTTTTCGACCGGATTTATGAAATGACCCGTGGCACTCAAACGGTTAAACCATACTGAATAGTCTGTGAATTAGTTAATGTTTAAATTGTAAAAGCATACAAATTTTCTTAATAAAGAAGTTACAATTAATGTATTATTAATGCGATTAACATATGATAAAATGTAACTATAAGATTTAATTACAATTCAAGAATTCTTATAATGTAATCAATTTTTCTGTTGAATAATCATCGGTCAGTGATGAAATACTTCTGCGATATGAAATTATCAAATACTACGAAATGTTATACGTTTAGAAAAAAAATATGTAATCTCTTTTGTCTGGTGACTAACAAGGGACATCACTTAAGTGTAATAGATTTTAATGAAATTTACATATGAAATAGTGTTTGAAAAAATATTTGACACGTATTTTTTTTGTCTGCGATCATCCATATTTAAATGCATTACGATAAATTAAATTAAATTAATTAATTGTTGTTTCTTGAAGCTTAAGGTGTTATATTGTATAGCAAGGAAATTTAATTTACAAGTTCGTAAGCTTCTCCAAATCATATTTCAGAATTTTTAAAATAAAACAAATTTGTTATTCCCGTTTAAACAGAAGTATCATTTCACAAATCATTTTTACGCTACTCTGTTGGAATATGATTGTCTTCATACAATGGGTCCTTCAAATGTGTTTTTCTCTAACAAGGAACATTATTTAAATATCATTGTAGCTATTTTAATAAAATTTACATATGAGACAGTGTTTAAAAAATATTTGACGTATATTCTTCTTTTATCTCCAATCATTCATATTTAAAAGGTGAAAACAGCCTCCAAAAATATATCTTCCTCAATATTTAGGAAGCTATTCACTTGAGAAAAGAATTGTTTAAACAGAAATTGTACAATTTTTAATGACAGATTTTAAAAATCCATATTTAAAAGGTGAAAACAGCCTCCAAAAATATATTTTCCTCAATATTTCGGAAGCTATTCACTTGCGAAAAAAAATTGTTTAAACAAAAATTGTGCAATCTTTAATGACAGATTTAACTGTATAATAGTGTGAATACTTTCCGAAATATTGAAGAAAATATATTTTTCAACCCTAACTTTGACGACTGTTTTCACCTTCTAAATAAGAATAATTACAGATAAAAAAAAATACGTGTCAAATATTTTTTTAAACACCATCTTATATACAAATTTCATTAAAACCTACGTGTTACACTTAAGTGATGTCCTTTGCAAGTAAATATGTAAAACCCGTTAGGCCTAGAAATCATCGGTTATTTAATAACGACACAACGATGATAAATATTAAAAGAAATATTTCTGTACGCCAACACTTTCCATCACGCACTCTGTAGACTTCCATGTATAAGTACGCGTCAATGTGAGAGCACACGCACGTGCATACACACGTGTACACGTACCAGATCACCACCGGCAAGTGGCCGGAGCAACAGATAAGTTTGATTTATTTTAATTTTTCACCAGCAACGCAGCGGGCCTTTCGTGGGGATTTCCTGTGCTCCCGTGAATTATTGCGAAGTTATTTTCTAGCTTGTATTGATTTACGGTCGGGATTTCGAAGCATCGCGAGCACTTTATCGTTATTACAGGTGAGCGAACAGGTGTACCGGGGGTTGAAAGGGTTGTCGATGTTCGCGAGAAAAGTTTTTTCAGAGAACTGTGAATTTCACCCAATTAACCAACTCGCCAAATGAATGCAACCTAAAGCCGTTGACGGTGCGAGTATTTTTAAATTAATCTCTGTTTGAACGGTAACATCAGTTTTAATAGCGCAACAGTGTCTTTTTTGGAAACAAGTTCAAGTTTATTAACGGAAGGATGAGAAGCTTTTTCAGTTTCAAACGGTATAAGTGATATTTAGTAATCGGTTTTAACACGAGTTTTATTAAAATAAGAATTCCTTCGTTACGACTGTTGAAGTAAATTACACCTTTCCGTAAACGAAGGTACATTTTAAAAAATAATATTCCTAATTTTATTTTTGATAAACATATTAATGATAACCTGAACTTAATGGTTGTTGTGAAAGTTTTTTCTGCTACAAAATACAGTGGTTTTTCGATTTATGAACTAAATTCTTTCCTGTCCGCGGCTCGTATCGCAAAATATATTTGTTTATTTTATCTTATGGGAAATCAATTAGGTAATTCGTTTCCAGATTCGAAAGTTATAGAAAAAATAAAAAATGCAATTGTGTAGCATTATTATTTTTATTTATAAAACCTTTGGTTTTGCATGTTTTGCATAAAAATTCTATTAAATAAAAAAAAACATTCTTCTATTAAATTAGAAAAGTATCACAGTTCGTACGTCGAGGATAAGTTCGTATATCAATGATTCGTAAATCGAGGTACCACTGTATATTGAAAAATTTAATTTTTAAAAATGCATTATAGTCGTTTTAAATCATTTAGCTGGAAGTTGTATGTTTGTTTCTTTTTAAAAATCTCTGCATTTATTCTTAACACATTTATCTATATTTTTGAAGTCTTAAGTATTTTTCATCACTGTATTATTATATTTTATTATTCCATTGTCCTGAAATCAAGTNATCACTGTATTATTATATTTTATTATTCCATTGTCCTGAAATCAAGCAGCCTACGTACAGTAATTATTGNTCTGTCGTTTCTCATTCTTTTCTCCGGATAATATGTAACAAAATGAATACTAAACGCAAGCTGAAAACATTAACGCTTGCTGATCAAATAAAAATAATTGAAACTGTAGAAACTAGATCAAGAAAGAAAAAGGATACTGCTAGTGAACTTGATATTCCCATTAACACTCTGTAAACAATTCTAAAAAGCGAGAAAGAAATCANTATCTATATTTTCTAAGTCTTAAGTATTTTTCATCACTGTATTATTATTATGTTTTATTATTATTCCATTGTCCTGAAATCAAGCAGCCTACGTATAGTAATTATTTATTTCTAATTTTTAAATCAAACTGAGAATAATCTCCGGATTTATTCTTAACCCATTAATCTATATTTTCTAAGTCTACAATATTTTTTATCACTGTATTGTTATATTTTATTATTCCATTGTCCTAGTATCGAGCAAGATATTCACAGTAATTACTAGTTTCTAATTTTTAGATCAAACGTAGAAAAAATAATAGTATATCATTTTTTTTTGTCATAAACAAAATTTCAGTTATAGTAAATATAAATGTTTATAAAAACTTTTCTCAATTTTTTATCAACAGTAAGCTGACAAAAATATCTTTCTCGAATTTTTCAACGTCTCTTATAAATCAGTAAATCATTATATTTTATACTGAGAAATTAAAGGACACTTATGCGGTAACCTAATATTTAAAATGTATTAAACATTGGCTCGATAATTAACGTAGTATTTGCTGAAATAATCCACAGAGTATTTTGCGAAATGTACAGCGTATTAGTTGTTTGTAACATTGACTATGGAATCACCCCTTATCTACAGTCTGCAGATTCCGGTGACAATAGAGACGGCGTTATTTACTGGTTAAGCCTTAGGCAATGACCGTAATCAAGTTTGAATACACATTCCGTTAGTTACTTTTTTTTTGCCAAAAGCAAAAAGCAGTTTATCTTGGTGTGTATACCGGACAGTAATTCATACATCGATACGAACTTTCACAATTCAACGTTCGAAATCCAATCATCCTATTCATTAGCAACATGAAATCGATTTTCAATCGCGGAATGCAGCATTTGAGAAGACGTTAACGTAGTTTACGAGATGTAATAACGGTTTATCCGTTTTCGATTTAACGCAGTTAAGATCGCCTCGAATCAATATGAATTCGATTAAGGCATTCGGTGAGACCAAAATTTAACCAGATAATTTAGTTGCTGTCTCTGCAATAGCCAATCAACTGCGTTGCGCGTGGCCAAACGGAGAAGCTCGAAACTGAGCACGCGTATCGGTGCGAATCAACGAAGTCGATATATGATTAAGCTGACAGGTTCTCAGTCGCTTGGAAAACGGAATATGTCACCGGTTACGTTTCTTTCTGCATTAAGGCTTTAATTTTCTTCGTAATCGTCTTGTCGCGCGCCATTTGGCAGGCAAAGTAAGCGGAGAATTAATCGGGACTTAATTACCAGGTTAGGCGGGTACTTGTTGCAGCAAAACGGAGGCGTCTAGTGTACGCGGCGTGTTAGGGTGCCGTAGCGTAATAAGATTCCCTTTAATGGCATTACACGCCTCATTGGGACTTGCCAAGTCCGAAGTTTCCGCGACTTTACGCCGTGTTTGACTTAACCGGAAGTTACCGTCTTCTGATCGACTACCGTACGAACAAAGTCGAACCAAGAGGTTTAAGTCTCTCAACGGATTACTAGTTGCCGACTAAATAAGTCTCAGAACTCGAGCGAACATTTTGTAAAAAAAAAGTGTTGGCGTTACTGAGAACGATTAGAAGACATTGAACGCATTTTTGGTATAACGATAAGCTCGAGTTACTTTAGAGGAGAATCTGTTAAAGACATTAGCCTTTTCTTTATTCGTACAAATGAGAATTGGATGAAAAAGCTGAACTAATTTATCGAATCTGAACGCAGATTGTAATTGGGAAACAAAATCGTTAAGGTTTTATATTGATCGCAATGTATATGGAAGAATGTATTTGATGGCCTTGTACGGGTATCTAAAGGCCGAAAACTATGAGGTATTTTTTTTAGAAACTCTCATAAAGGTAAGTAATGTACATTCCATGGAGATAAACTTCTCAGTTTGGTCGCGATGATCCCTTAATGATGTTCTTTTTTCCTATCAGAATTCGTACTTAATGCGATACTTCGATGCCATGATGTCGTTCTGTGATGTCCGCTGAATTTAACGATGCTAGTAAAACAAAAATCGTATTTGGACAATTGCGCGAAAAAGCATGTCAGTACGCTGATTAATTACGCCATCGAAGCGTGGTCGGATGAGCCGCAGCAGGCGTAAGAAAGGCATGTCGTCGTTGGTCAGCAATTAATTAAAGCGTCACTTGAATTTACAACGACGGTCGACTGCCCACCAACGAAGGCGATCAAAGCTTCATCTTGGCATTACGACCTGGCAGGCGGCTGTCGACAGGCGCGAAGAAGCCGCGCATCACGTCGATCCGCGTTCGTTCGATGGGCTGCAAAAACGATCCGAACGAAAATCCAGGTGTCGAATCGCACAGGAGGACGGTTGGGACGTTCTGACCCACGAGACAGCCCGGCGTGACCACTGGTCCGGGAAACGACCTTAAGCGGTCCTTATCTGGATTCAGCGACCGTTCTTGAAATCTCCGTAGGAAGCCCGACGGGCCCGGCAAGAAACGTCCAACACACATTTAATAGCTTAATTTATAATTCTCGCCGCAAGAAGAAGAAACCCGGTGAAAGGGAAGAGAGATGGACAGAAAGGCGAAGCAAAGCGGAAAGGGGGCGAAAGAGAGGGAGGAGGAAAAAGGGAAGAAAAAGGGGGCCGGATAAAGCTGGACGGGTGTATCATAAGAAGAAACAGCGAAGAGGGAAGAGATCGAAAGAAGCGCGAGGCAGAGAAACAGAGTCACCGAGAAAAACGAAGCCACGAAAAGAAAAGAGGGAGATGGAGATACAGAGATCGTGCACCTAAGAAGAAGAAGCCGGTGGAAAGAAGTTAAAACGGAAGGAATGCCGACGCCGCCGCTTGCACCGATGGAAACGGTTCGACAATGCGGTGCGACGATCATGGACCTTTATATGGAGCGTCGTCCCCGTGGGTGGTCCCCCGCAGGACGTCTTACCAGGCGTCATCCCGGATTCATCGGGACGATCGGCGCGTTGAGAACCACCGTTCGCTAACCTAGAAGGCAGCGGAGAGTGAGATCGAGCCGCGACGCGTACTGAATCACTCATCGTGCTTAGTTGTCGTCGTTGTCGTTGCTCGTCCGTCGTTCGTCGATCGCCGTTCTCCGTACCGGAGAGTTTACCAGACGCGAGCTATTAACTCGCGAGCACTGGTACCTTCTACCATTCTACAAGGCTACATTATTTACTACACCGCTACTTGTCCACGTAAAGTTATTATCGGACATCCTGGCACATGCTGGATTCACCGTGTCTACTTCGATCTGAACAGATTGTTACGATCGGAATCTTGGCATCGTTAATAGCTACTGTTCGACTTTTTGCGCGCAGAAAACCAGGCGTCATCCCGGATTTAGAAGGAAACCCTTTCCTTCGATGCTTTTGGTCATTTACGTAATTCCTCGATGTTAGCGTTAACACGTGGAAAGATTTCTGATCGCTGCTAACTCGAGCTCCTTCGAGACGTCGATATGCCGCCGATCCAGTGGACACGTGGTTTTTACTTATGTAAGACCGCTATTAGTTGCACGGACGGATGGAGCCAACGACCGATGTTCATTGCGAACCGGCCCCCAAGTTTCTCTTTCCTCTTCTCCTTCCAGCTTTGTCCGGGCGCGAGCGACCAGGCGGTAGAACGACGCCGGGAAAGAAACAGATGAAGCAACGAGGAAGGAGGAAAGAAGAGAAATCCAACGAGCTGGCCGAAGCTATTCTCTGAAATCCGGCGATTCTTTCGGGCGTCTTCGGAGATGATATTTGCTCGGATCAATCCATATGGTCGCCATGGCAACCGGTCAGCCTGGCTTGTCCACCCCCGACGTCCAAAGTCTGGAAAGCCGGCCGGCCCAACGAATGGACGAATGGACTCGGGGGTGCGGTGCTGATGGCCGATGGTTCGAGGGAACTCGCGTTCCGCGAAGGGTGGACACTGGCTCTCGCTATACTTTTCTTCTCCACAATCTTTGTGTTCTACCAATTCAATGAACGAAAATCTATACATACGTGTGTGTCTTCTGATCCCGCCGTGCTCCACTCTCCAATCGTTCTAGCCTACACGGATTCGATCGAACGAAAACCAATAGAAGCAAATGTATTCATGAACCGTTGTTTACGAAACTGTCCACGTAGCTCTTTCGTCCCTCGTATCTTTGGAGAACCTTTTTTCCCTTCCCTTTTCTAACCTCTTTTCTTGAACTATCGTTACAATACGAGTAGTAACTTTATACCGCTTCTTCCTGTGCGCTTATCTTCCCTTCTTCCGATTTTTTAAACTCCTTCGTAGTTTAAATTAGAAGACATTAAATATTTCTAGAGAGAATACATTAAACACTAGATCACTTCGAAATGCGCAAATCCAATATTTGTATTCAATTTACTCAATTTTTAGTAGGTACACTTAGCAGGTACACAGCGAAAAACTAAATTTTTTTTATTAAACTTTTAAAAAATATTTATATTACAGATATCTTCTTTTTCCAAAGGTCATCAATCTTATGTTTTCAAAAGTTAAGTTTGTACGAAAAATATTTTGCTGTCTCCTATATTTATGTATACATATATCGCAAGTGTTGATGAACAGAACTAACGATGCCGACGAAAAAAAAAGGAAGCGAAGACAGAGCATCGTCTCAAATTTCGTGTAAGAAACCGACTTCTGGCTATGCTCAAAATGAAATTAGGCAATAGAGACGTCTCGAGGAACGAAAGTGTCTGAAATGTGCGTCGACAGATGCGTCAGGCTATCCTCGGTATCTACTGTCGTGAGAACCTCCGCGGGTATTCTACATGCAAATTTATAGAGATCCTTCGGACACCGGCGCTTCGAAGGGAGATGTATCCTCAAGGGACCAAAGACACCAGGACTAAGAGCGCTTCCTTGTACTGTCACTCTGCTCCGTTCGAATCAATCGCATAAATCTTGACGCATCGATCGTCCCTTTCGGTAACACGTTCGCCTACGAAAAATTCACTTGTCCTTGCTACAATGTTCCAGAAAAATAGTAACGCCAAAATATTGTCGTTTCGTGCGAATATGAATTCGAATATGCGCATACAATAAAATATTCTCCAAATATAGGTTAACTTATTAAAAGCGTTTCAACGTACAGGAACATCAAGTATATTTTTCTGTCTTTGGAGACATTGACATTTATTTCTATGATATCAATTTTCTTATTCTTTACCTCAATACAATTATTATGAATTTACGACTAACAAGTTACAATTAGTTTCAGATAGGTACGAATGATTTAAATAATTTGTTTGACGCTGAGAAATATTAACTTTGTTTCCTATCTTCTATTATTAACATATTATGCTGCTAGATATAAAAAACATATTGCACATTTCAAACGCTGTCCTTTATACGTACGTTTGAAATTAACAAATTGAAAATTAAGCTGTTCAACATCTATCAATATACAATATTTCACGCAAAAGTTAATTCCGTGTTTGCTATCTCTTCAAATCTGATAATTAATAAATAATACGTTTACATTTTCTTCGTTGTTCGCGTAAAATGCGTCGACTTACGCAACGCGCTTAAATCCTTCATTAGTATTTTTCTTATATATGAAAGCATTCCAAAACTTTTGTTTATACCCCGTTTCTTTTACTCGATTCAACCACTTGTTGACATGATCGGCGTAACAGAGACACATGCAAGTTCCAAGTATTTGGAGGATAAATTTGTCGACGTCTTGAACGGAATAAAAATCCAGGGAGGCAGCGAGTTTTAGTACGTGACGGATCGACGGAGCAACGATACCAATCGAAAAAAAGGCGTTCGAGGTCGCTCAGAAGATTCCAGAGTTACGAACCCACGGGATCCACAGCGACAATCGCGCTTACTATTTTCATCGTATTGTGTTCCGGCGAGTAGGCTACGCGGAGAGCTGGCAGGCGCACGATCCTGACGAGATAGAGCAGTGGATCATCATTAACCGGATGGTCGCAAAACCATGGACGGCTGATTGACAGGCGCGCAAAGACTTCCCGTTTTTCCTAAACCTGCCTTTTAGTTCTCGGTACGGCGAAACCCTTCTGCGGAGCTGGAGAACGATATACATCGGCCAATGATGAAGGACGGATCAAAGGGTGGGAGGAAAGGATTCCGAAGGGAAAGGGGTCTATGGGGTGCCAAAGAAAGAGGAGGGTGCCTTAGCAGTTCCTCGGAGCTGATGGACAGTCGCGAGGCGCCAAGCTATGCCAGCTATTCGCCTCTTATTTTATGCTGTCTCCTCGACAATTTAACGAGCTTGTGTTCGTGCACGCAGCCACGCTTGTGCGTGTTACTTCTGCATTCTGCCAATAAACTGAAACGAATTCCGAGATGTCGATCGACTATTTCGATATGGCTCTAGCCTTCCGTTCCGTTCGAATCTCTTTTTCGTTTAAACAGTCAGAAATCGAGAAGGTTTCTAGTTTGAAAGTAGTATCCTTTTATGAAAAATAATTTGTTCCGTTTCCACTGGTGTGCCGAGACTTCGATTTTTGTAGGAAAATAGCTATGGAGAAGTCGCGCGAATTGATCGTTCGTAACTTACGCTCAAAACCGAAACAGTTTGTAATCGTCCACCCTCGACCACTTTTAGCGACCACACTGAGGTCGCATACCGATCGAAACCGAGGCTTTTGCAAACCGCACGACTCTTCTAATTTAAGATAGTGCTGTTACTTGATTAATTCATAAAATCAATCTCGCGTTACAACTGAAGATTTAATCTATGTTTTTAATAAAAATGTGAATTAGAGTCATATTAAAATACTCGTTTCAATAGGAATTACAGTAGAACGTCGATTATTCGAAGTAATTGGGTGACGAATCTGTCCGGTTTTTCGGTTAGTCGGTTTGAAAGAATCAAGTTTTCGACCATGTCATAAGTCAAGTAGAAATTAAACTGGTTTTAAATATAACGTAATTAATTTTAATTATTACGCAAAAAAATGCATATCTAACAGAGAAAAAGGATTGCAAAAAGAAAATTGAACATTCTTACATACCTCCAATTTACAGATTTCCTCTAAAATAAACGTTTGTAGTGTACCATAATGGTATATCAGTGCTTCACTTTAGTAAAATTCATTTGTACATAGCTCGATTTAATTTCTCCTCATTTGCTATTCTCAGACTTCTAGGAGGACGAAAATTGCTTCCATTAGAGTTGTTCTGAAATTCTAATAATTTCAATTCACTACTTTTAATGTCGCTAACCGTAGAATTTCGAACATTATATTCTACAATTAAATTAGACGCGCTTTCACCCTTTTTTAAACGTTCAATAATATCTCATTTATGTTTCAATTCGCAATTTTATCGGCCACTACTGTATATAGGTGACTGGTCCTGTATTCGAATAATCAATTTTTCGGATAATCGACGTTGTATTGTATTTGTTGAGGGATATGTAATGAATAAGCAGTCTTTCGGGGAAAAATGTGATAAATGTATATTTGAGAAGAGAGAATAAAACCAGGAACTACNACTTGATTAATTCATAAAATCAATCTCGCGTTACAACTGAAGATTTAATCTATGTTTTTAATAAAAATGTGAATTATAGTCATATTAAAATACTCGTTTCAATAGGAATTACAGTAGAACGTCGATTATTCGAAGTAATTGGGTGACGAATCTGTCCGGTTTTTCGGTTAGTCGGTTTGAAAGAATCAAGTTTTCGACCATGTCATAAGTCAAGTAGAAATTAAACTGGTTTTAAATATAACGTAATTAATTTTAATTATTACGCAAAAAAATGCATATCTAACAGAGAAAAAGGATTGCAAAAAGAAAATTGAACATTCTTACATACCTCCAATTTACAGATTTCCTCTAAAATAAACGTTTGTAGTGTACCATAATGGTATATCAGTGCTTCACTTTAGTAAAATTCATTTGTACATAGCTCGATTTAATTTCTCCTCATTTGCTATTCTCAGACTTCTAGGAGGACGAAAATTGCTTCCATTAGAGTTGTTCTGAAATTCTAATAATTTCAATTCACTACTTTTAATGTCGCTAACCGTAGAATTTCGAACATTATATTCTACAATTAAATTAGACGCGCTTTCACCCTTTTTTAAACGTTCAATAATATCTCATTTATGTTTCAATTCGCAATTTTATCGGCCACTACTGTATATAGGTGACTGGTCCTGTATTCGAATAATCAATTTTTCGGATAATCGACGTTGTATTGTATTTGTTGAGGGATATGTAATGAATAAGCAGTCTTTCGGGGAAAAATGTGATAAATGTATATTTGAGAAGAGAGAATAAAACCAGGAACTACATCCTGCCTAGACCGAGTTACAATTTGTACTGGCTAAATTTAGCTGTCGTCGATTTTTACAATCTACACATATTGTAGTTTACCTTTTCAGGCGCACTGATTAACGTCGTTTTGGGTTTTTCCAAGACGTTTTACTATGCGAGAGGATGACGACACCTAAATCTTTTTTTTTTCCCGATGGAGAGTTTTAAAACCTAACTGTTTTATTTTAACAGTATCTATTTCAGTCTGTAAAATACTAAATATTAGTTATCGGAGAAAGTTCGCGCGGTTTTTTGCCAGAGATATATTCAAATTTAATTTTTTGTAGTATTTTCCAGAAATGATATAACAATGATGGTATCGTTAAAAGATTTTGTCCATTTCGTTGGTGTGCACTATTTCAATTCTTCATTTATTTAACTGTTCCGTTATCTATTCAAAGTTAAAGATGGTAAGCGAAATGTTAAAAATTCATGCTTTCGTATTTTATGAATTTAACTTTCGAAACGCAGCAAGAAATACAACAGAACGCGTTTGTAGTGTTTGTAGAGATCTTTCTGCTATTAAAAAGAGAGCATAATAAACTGGTTCGAGTTTATTCCAAGCTCGTAAAAATTCAAAACGATAACGAGATCAAAACAGCGGTTAATTTATTTTTCGCAATCAGAACTCGAGATTTTTATATTAATCGAATATTTAAGTTTAAAAAACATCGGAGAAGAGCTACAGAAATTAATAACGATTACTTTATTAAATAAAATTACATTTCAAAAAAGTTCGGACTCCGTGAATATTGTATCATAAATCCGAGCGAACTTTTTCCGACGCCTAATAAAAGTAGTTTTAGTCACACGATACGATATGCACGTACTCGTAATCCTAAACAGAGTGAAAGTCACCGGATAATTCTTTTGATGACCAATTGAATAATTGTACGAGCGTAAAAGCATTGTCCGATAATCATGTGGGCACTTTGGTCGGATTCTTTGATTGCCGAGAACAGATTTGGACAATAAGATGACACGGTTGTCTCATCGCGTTACGCACGAGCTCAAAGCGTTCGAGGCATTAGTGCGTGGCCGGTGTTTAGAGGCCCTAGAAAGTAATTGAGTTGGCCACGCGACTCTTGAAGTGGCTCCCTACCAACGCTGCGCAGCGGGTTCCCTGCAGGCTCTTCTTCTCATTGGTAACCACCTGTTTTGAGCGGAACCCACTCTCTTTATATTCCCCCTCTCTGACATGATCTCTTTGCATCTCTTTCGCTCTCCTCTCCGTGCGTACAGGCAATAGAGAAAATACACACGCGTGCACACGTTGGTCGGTCACTCGAAATTCGCGTCGTTCGTTGTACGAAGGGTTTGACATACGGCCGGTGGGCGCCACCGTTTTCGAAGCCCCCAAAATAATGCACCACCACTCTCTTACCAGTCGTCGTTGTCATTCTACTATCCCCCATGTACGGATGCTCCCCTGTGATCTGTTTGTTCGTTTTCTTTATCGAGATAAATACGTCCTTCAGTGCGCTTGTGCGCTTCTTTTTAAATCGCATCCTATTAGTGGGGGTGTGATGATTCTGTATTTGCTTGTAGGAGTAGTTTATACCTTTGATTAAGAAATTGGAAATTTTTAGCGTGTGTGCTTCTATTATGTCTCTGTTTGATTTTTATAGAATACTATGCTTAACAATAGTTGTAACGGAAATATTTAATATCTGTAAAAGTAAAATACAGTTAGGCAATAAAACCGTTTTGTTTTGGGTGCCGCTTTCACCCTCGCGGTAAAACATTTCCAAAAAAACCAAAGGACACTAACCGGCATACCTGACAAGATAAATGGTAATAAGGCTTTTAGACTATAAGGAAGGACTTTTAGCCAGTACGGACTGAAATTCGGTATAGGAAGGACATAGTTCCTGGTTGTATTATTGTATCATCAAATATATATTTTTAACACTTTTTCAATATTAGATTACCTTTTCTACATATCCCTCAGTAATATCAACAGTGATAACAAGAAGCGTGATAAAAGAAACAATGCAAATAATGTTTTTATTTTTTATATACGAAATATAAGTTCGTTTTGTTGAGCGATTTTTTTTTTTATTGTACTTATAGTTCAGAATATTTAATTCTCTGTAATCAGAACTTTATTTACTTATCAGGAAAAGATTACAGTTTCTTGCTTTGATTTAAAAATTGTTTAATAGAAGATTTAAAAATAAATCATTGCTAGAAATGGACTGTCTAGTATTAATACAATGATACAATGGAACCGCGATATCTTAAAGTTCACGGCAAAGGAAAAAATCTTCGAGTTACAGAAGTTTTGGCTTATTATGTTTTCGAGTGGGAGAGGTTCAACAAACAAAAATTCAACTTATAGAAACACTGTACGACGATTTCGACTTGAGATTATTCTGGTAAACAATTTTCAATATCAGAGAATTTAGTACCTCTTCTCTTGCAATCTGAATTAAATTCTAAGATCTCTTTCTCGCTTTTTAGCACTCTTTTCTTACAATTTAAATTAAATTCTAAGATCTTCTGAATGATTTCTTTCTCCTTTTTTAGAATTGTTGGTAGAGTGTTAATTGGAATATCAAGTTCGCTAGCGATATCCTTTTCATTCCTTGATCCAGTTCCTATTGTTTCAATTATTTTTATTTGATCAGCAAGTCTTAATATTTTCAGCATGAGAAACGACAGAGCATGAGAAAAAAATAAGAAACGACAGAACTGTGCTTTAACTTATTCCTTCAATCTCTCACAGTGAACTGCATTTGTGATCAAAACGCGTAAACTGTTCATTTCTATAAAAAAATAAATAATTGACGATCGCAAAACCATTAGTCCTATTAGATCGATTCACTGATATACACTTCAATAAACGTAAACTTCAACTTGTAGAGATAGACTTCTTGTAGACTTCTTCTGAATTCGAGTTGTAAGGGTAAAACGCATATTAAACACGTGAAAAATAATTCCAGTTAACAAAGCGGAAGGGAATGAAGAAAATTTACAATATATCGATTTATATATAACATCATGTGTAACAATAAAATTGAATAGTACCAGTGATAAGTAAACAATATAGATAGTAACAATAAGTGATAATAACAATAAGTCACGCGTCACTATAGGTACAGATTAAAAAAAAAACAAACGATGAATGCAAACAAATTTATTAGTACTTTTATTTCCGCTATTAAATCACGTGGTTCCCGTTAGTAGGGAGGTATTCTCAAGACATAAATTGATGTGTCGTGCTCGATGCTTACCGGAGGAAGACTTCGTTCAGTTTCCACGGAAGCTTCGTGATATCTTGAAATCTTGGCAGAAATAATAGAAGATAGGTTAAAGTAGAGTAAGAGATCGATTCGGCAGAGCAAGAGGAGGAAGGAAAGGGAGGCAGCATGGAGGACCCGAATGCCATTTAGAGTCATCCACCGTGTCTCAATCTAGAGGCACCCTTCCAGCCATCGGCGAGCCGTGACGGTTGGCATCTGTTCTGCGGGCCGAGACCCCAACGAGGCTGGCAGAAGCAGCGCCAGCGGCAGCATATAACGCTACAAAATGCCAAGGGTCCCGTCACGACGTCTATATGCGCTAGAACGTTCAAAATGATCCGACGAGGACCGCGCCACTCGAATGATTTCAACTATCAATGAACTAGAGACCCCTCGATCGTTTTCTGAGTAATTGTTCGCTCGAGTTTTTGCTGATAGTGATTGAGAGAAGCGTGCTTCTGTTAAGTGTTGGGACATAAATTGCTAAAACGACAATTTTTGTCTCCACTTTTATAAGGAAAAATTACTGGACACGAACTTCTATTTCTTTACTTTTATTGTCTTTGCTTTTATCTCCGCTATTATCTTTCTTTGCTTTTTTACGGGCTAAATATATATGTATATGATTCTACTATGTAAAAAGGTGGATCGAACGTTTTTTGAAAGTTTAATATACAGACGATAACTTAAAATTTTTGAGAGCTAAACCGTTTTCTTCGTATTGTAAAGACAATTATCTTAACACATTGCATGCGGGAAACGTACTTTTACGTTTTTTGAAATCTGTCACTGGAGCGCGGGTCACGTAAAAGTACGTATTTAATAGAAGATTTGTGCCGAAAAGCCGGTATCGTATAAATACGATGGGCATTGTAAGTATTAGGTTGGAAACTATGAAACGGGCGTTTTTTATTTAGTCTGTGTTGAGCTGCGACTGAGAGAGATACATTGTAACGCGCGCTCGATATTTTTATTTATAAAGCTTAAAGGTATTCTTCTTACTCATTTTGTAAAATATTTTCGCGTTTGTATCCCATTTTTATTTTATCTTTATCCTAAACCAGATGGAAACAAAACGCGATTTACATCTACTCTTCTTGTACGAGTTTAAATTAAATCATACCGCGGCTCAAGCTTCGAGAAATATTAATCAGGCATTCGGAGATGGATCCACCGATGAAAAAAATGCTCGATATTGGTTCCAAAAATTTCGTTCTGGCAATTTGAGTATCGTGAATGAGCCTCGAAGAAGACCACCGGCCCATATTGATAACGAGGAATTAAGGACGACCGTGGAATCCGATCCACGCACAACTAGTCGAACACTTGGGTCTAAACTAGGAACTAGTCGTACAGCTGTGTTAAAACATTTGCGTGCAATAAATAAAGTCAAAAAATTGAACATAGCTGAACACAGACTAAACAAAAAACGCCCGTTTCATAGTTTTCAACCTAATATGTATAGTGTTTTTCTTTTTTAATAATCATAGAGCATAGGTTAAGTGTAAAATAAAAAAAAGTTTCGTTCGGAAGAACGAAGTAGTTATCGATTATTTGCGATTCTACTGAATAATCAAACTCCCGCGAAATTTGCGAAAAAACGGCCGTCACACGCGTAAGTCCGCAGGAAAATATACCCGCATGAAATGTGTTAACTCTTTGAATCATGGTAGGGTTGATAGTGTCCCGCTTTTTTAACACTAGATTTACGGAGCCCGTCAATTTGACGTAGCTCCAATTTCGGGTTTAAGTTTAACAAGTGTGCGAGCGGAAGTTGTAAGCTCGAAATAAAATTTATATACGAAAAATATACTGAATGAATCTCTACTAATAAAAATTGATCGATTTAAAGTAAAGTGAATTAATTATATTACAGAATATTTGTATTTTAATGTACCCATCAAAATGATCCAATCAAGGTCCGTAAATCTAGTGCTAATACCTAAATATCTATAGTGGGATATCTTTTGTACCACCTCGAAAAATTAAAATTACATCAAGTCACATAGTTAGGGACTATTCATGTCCCGCCCTATAATTAAGTAAGATCATTTTCTGTTCGATAGTGAAAAAATAATATTAAAAATTTAGACAGCTAACTTCTTATTATAAATTCCCTCTTAATATCCATTTCATTAAAAAATCTCTTTACCGAATTTTTATTTCGAATCCGATTCGTCTCGGTCTATCATACGTACAAAATATTAAAGTTTCAAAAGGAACCGATTATTTATATTTGCTATCGCAACATTTCTCCGTTTATAATCGATGCATGGTTTGAACAATGTAACAGCGTAAGTTCGGACACAACGTAGTTGTAGTTGGGAATAATTAATCGACGCGTAGATGCAGAGGTGAAGTTTTGTTTGCTCGATAAGGAACAGAGAGGAAATCTCGAAATGCCCAAGGTTTTGGCAACCACGAGGAAAAGAAAACTGGCGAGCGACGGGAAGAAAAAGAGAATACCTCTCTGGCTTCTCGGAAGGTAGATCGATGGCGATTTTTCACTCACTTAGCTCGGCGCGCATCAATATGCATTAAGCTGATCGGTTCTCCCTATTGGCTTCTTCTCTTTAAGAGCAATAGAGACACAAAAACGTGAACGAAGAGAGAAAGCTAGAACGACGGAAAGAGGGTTGTGCAAGAAGGAGTTCCCTCTTTCTACCCCTTTCTTTGACAATGTAGAGAGGGAATAAGAAACAAGCGCTGTGCGGGAAGCTGTTAAGATATTCTTCGAAAATAAGGATACCGTATCGAGGTAATTCTCGGTAGGTAGAATAACCGTAAGGGAATCGAGCCGAAGTCTCGAGTACGACTAAGATTTTGCGGCTTTACGACACTCTTGGGTACATTTTGGTATCTGTCTAGGCTCCTCTGTAGTCACAGCGCAGGATATGCTCACCACTTTTCGTACAGACAGTGGGCCAATCAGCGTCCACTTGTGTCAAGACTTTTGAGAAGTTGTGAGTTTTCCTACTGGAACGATGCGATTTTCTCGATTCGAGTATCGTTACGCCACGCTGGTATCAGACGTTCTTAAACATTGCTGTAATATTTTTATTTCAATTTTCAACATTTGCATAAGGCTATACACAAGTGAAATTTAAATGCGTATTGCACGTTATTAATATTTCTAACATCATTATATTTTTGGTAAAAACGTACGTCTCTGCTAAATCCACCAAACATTGACTTTATTTTAACGTTGCCATTAATTATTTTGTCACAAATTATACAAACTGAAAATAACAATTTTTCTGAACTCGAACGCATCGTTTATCCAACGATTAATGGTGTTATTACCATACTACCGTCGTTACGATCAACGAAAGAAAATTATTATCACCCTTGAGAAGCGCAGGGTGAAAATGTTTATTTCTGTTAAAATTATGCCAAAAAACGCACCAAATGGTTTACGTAAGCTATTCAAGAACCGATTCTGCTGATACATAATGGATTGACAGGGGTTAGTTTAGCATAAGTTTTCCATTAGCAGGCCGAATAGATCGAGATATCGATAATATCCAATATAGATTCCAGTCGTATTTCGCGAGTGAAGCGTGTGTTTTAGGCGCCCTTCTCCTCTTCGGACTTGTCAGAAGGATCCCAGGAACATTTGTCGACAGAGAGGAGGTATATTCGGTAAATTTTTTGGTGATTCGACTAATTGGACGAATTTACGAGGGAGCCAGACCATTTTTGGCTCCATAATACCTCTGATTTCTTTTATCTGGCAAAGACCCAAACGGAATCCCTCGGAATTTCTAAATTTCGCATCGAAAAAGAAAAGAAGGCACGAATATCGGTAAAATTGTAAGTCAATCGCGTAAAGCTTTAATTGAACTTCGATGAATTCAGCCGGTAAAAAGTATTCGGTGCCCGGTTCCTACGGTAGCTTGGAAAAATCGATCGTAGAGTTACTTGTCTTTCGCGTACCTTCGTGTAAAAAATAACATGTGAAAAATAGTTCTGGATTCGCAAGCCTGGATCTTATTCGTTTAATGTCAACAAATACTTCATCGTTTATGGTTGCGTTGATCAATTGATTATATTCCTTCGTGTAAGCCCGTCAGCGATTATCGGCTCCAATTTTCTGATTGGCGAAACCAAAAAATAATTATCCGTGCAAATACCGCGTTATTTATCCGGCGATTTCTCGCTCGAGCGATCGGTCGTTCTTGTTTCTATACAGGAGCGTGCATGCGTACTCTCGTCCATTTATTTTAGGGGCATATCCAGAATGGAGGGTGTTACACCCCTGCAATGGGGTCCCATATGCTTCGCGTACGAGAACGTGTACCACCACTGAGTGTGTTTTGATTTCCCTAATAGTCACGTTAGAAAATAGTACTTCTAGGACCAGTCAAGCTGAAAAATGCTAGACAATGTAACTCGATTTGTTTTAGCTCTCAACAGCTTTGTAAAGAATCACAAATTCGAGCATTACTGATTAATTGGATCATTCGGATTTTCTTTTTGTTAATCTCGCTTTTTTACTCATTTTTATATAAGTAATGTGTATTTGTGTAACAAACAATTTTTATCTTCTTCTGAAACGTATGAGAATGTAACGCGAATTTTAACCCTCTATAGGCCGAATTTTGTTTATTTATTGGAGAAAAAATTACGATTGATTACAGTTTTTTACTTTGATTTGAAAATATTTTAAGTAATAATTACTGTAGATGGATCATGGTGTCGCTACAGTAATACAGTAATCAAATTTAATAGTCCAGTGATAGCTAAACAAAATTAATTTTTTAAAGTATACATACATCAGTTTGTAACTTTTAAGTCACACGGTCCCATAGAGGGTTAAACAACACACGATATATATTAATATAACGAATGCGACATTTATTATATCTACCATGAATCAAGAGGTGCTTGGTAATACAAATGAGTATCTACAGAATAACATATTTTTAATTAGATTCTGTAACTCAGGTCAAGTGTTACGCCAATTTTGGCCAACAGCTTTGTGTACCACGATGCGAATTCGAAAACATTTGGTCGAAAAATAGCAAAGAATCTAAGAAAAAAATTGTAAAACCCTGCAAGGTAAAATCACATTTACATCATCACAGTAACACAGTACTCTTTTATTATTAAAAAAAGAACAAATTTGGATATATTTCTAATTTTTCTTGAATTAATACTATTTTTACTTTACTTGTTACAGAACATTCTTCAAAATTTTTAATCCTTTTCCAATTCTTTTTTATCGTACTCACAAAATATCTGCGTAAAGAAAACATGTATTTTCATTCACCAAAACGGACAAAATGTATAATAACTACTTCACAATACTCATCCGTATATACTCCATAAACCAGTTTATGGGCCAGATTTATTGATAAAATACATGTTTCCGTGTCTTAATTAACGTAACTGATGACACATGTAGAAATTGAAGGAAGCGAGGGGCGTTGCTGGGCCAAAGTAGTGGGTGAGAGAGATTTCCCACTGGATCGTTTGATTCGACCAATGAATGGCAAGCCCATTTCAGTATGTATCGCGTACATCGTTCGCTTAATAAGTTTTCCTTATCGATATGTGTCATCTACGAGCAGGCAACCGGAGACCCGTCATTATCGTCCCTATCTTGGTTGATAGTTTTCATCATTTTCATCCAAAGTAGCGGTGCGCGCACAGTAGTTACTTGTTAGGTGGAACGGAATTAATGCAGCGTGGTCTAACATGTGTTGCTGATTGCACACACTTTCACCTGATTAGCTTTTAACAGGACGTCAAAACGTTTCCGGTTTTTACGACATCTGACATGCTCAACCCGTGTTCCTTAATGCGATTGTCATATTAATTACTTGTTTCTATCTGTTACGCGAGTTTAGAGTTTTTGTCCAATATGCCAGCCCTGTTATGCACGTCAGTCGCGTACTTTGTTTCTAAATAGTTCTGCTGTTTGTTTTCATGCATTATGCATAGGAAAGAAAGCTAATAAAATAAATACTTGACGTTTGTATTTATTAAGGAGATTTGCTCGAAACTTTAAACAGAAGTGTATATTTATGACGCTATTTAATAAAAGAATTTGTATCTGCGCGTACTTGTAAGTTATTCGTTGTTTTTGTCAAATTAAGTTCTTTAGAAAAAAAAAGAAAAAAAAGAAAATGAGACATAAGAGTATGAAAGAGTATTAACTATAATAATATAAAATTTCCAATGATTAAAGTATATTTATTTTTAGCAAAGAAGTAAAAATGATAGGTACTTGAAAAAATATTAATTTTTTTTTCAAAAAATCGCGGAAAATTTCTGGAAACGCGCCGTTGCAAATTTATAGAATAGCTACGAGAAATAACAAACCTGTAATTTTTACTACTTCGGTAGCTTCAATGATAAATACGCGTGCTAAACAGTAATCAAACAAAAAATAAACGGAAACGATAAATATTTGCGTTCATTTTTACAGCACTAAATTCCGTGCATCGCTTGGAACATCGAAAGAATTTCCAGTATTCTGCAATAATGCTTGCACCAGAAATTCTCTGACCGCCCTTGATATCGAGTCCATACTGATGGAGATTCGCGGCAAGGGTGCGAGACAACGTAGCACGATTCGGTCAAATTTGCATGCATTAACGCCACAAGCGCGACTGATTGACAATCCGTGTGTCATTGTGACGTCAGTCAAATCGCTCGAGCATCCTCGACCAATCGCAATCAATTAAGGTAACGATTGATTGTTACGCGTTTGGACTCGACGAAGGGAATATCGCGAGCCGGTATTTATGTGGATGATAGACGTGCCATTGAAAATCACAATATCGCGATCGACAAGGGACCAGCTTAAAGCTTCGTATATTTAATGGATCGTTTTTAAAGCATTTTTTTTTCCTATAACTGGTTCTTATTCTTATTTTGTTTCTAGTAAACACATTCTATTAAATACGTGTAAAACTCATCCATCGATTAACCCTTCGAAGCACGGAATTTTAGAAAATAAAAACGTTGTTGTTGCATACAAATTTTATTCTTATCAAATATAACAAAGTTGGTTTATTTTAGTTAGAAAATTTATATTGCATAAAATGGATAAAAAAAATTATTTAAACGGGGTAGACCAAGGCGAGTCGGATAAAAATAAGAATTCAGTGAAAAGAGAGATTTCTAAGTTAAAACAAATTTTTTATTACTAATTTTCAAATTAAATGTGTACTAGTTAGGAATTTGTAATAAAAAATTGACTTTATAATTTTTTACTGTTATTTTTTCACTATTAAACGATCCTACTTAATAATAGAGCGCGATATAAAGAGTACCTAACTATGTAACTCGAACTAATTTCAATTTTTCAAGGTGGTATAAAAAACATTCCACTATGCATATCTAGGCATTAACCATGTTTCAAAGAATTAACAGAATAGTCTTTACAATACGATGAAAACGGATCAGCTTTCAGAAATAATTACAGAATATAAAAATAAAATATTAGGTTATCCCAAAAGTTTCTTTCCTTTTATTAATAAGTAATGGACGCATAATATTTTGTTACAATGTATTATTATTTCATATAGGATCCATTTTGCTCTACTATCGTCCTCCGTCTCTCATTTCACAAATTAGGCTCTCACGTTTATATAAACACTGCAAAACGAAGCCATTGTATGAAGCTAACGAAAGAAACTTTCGGGACAACCCAATACAAAACTGCACATCAACACGTTACTTTCCAAATAATTTAACACGCTATTCCCAGCGATAAAAATAATATCAATCTAAGTGTCATCGATGCAGAAGTTTAGGTTTCTAATAATCCTCAATGCGTCCGTATTCTGGCAAGACCAATCGATTACACTCATCGCGGCCGTAACAACAAATATTCCCGCCACCTATCGACCTTCGGAACAATTCGAAAAATATATATTCTCCCTTTCACGAACGGACTAACGTTCATCGCAGCATTAATCGGCCAGGGTGCTATTTTCCCGGTGAAAAATTTACCCTTGTCGCCCCCTCGAAGGGGCCATACGTCGAGGAGAACGAAACGATCGTCGTCGCGCGCCACCCGAAATGGAATCCGTCAAATTGTCGGAGGGTATAGCGGAGAGGCGCGTCACAGCGCTGAGGGTCGCGGTTCGAACGAGCAGAGAGGAAACGGTTGCAGCGGCGGAGGGCATACACGAGGGCTATGATCGATGTCCTGAAATTAAGGGCTTGCCCGCCGAGCGAAATAAAGTTAACCAATCGGGCCAACGAATGGCTTGTTCGGCCGTTATTGGCTCTGCCAGTTCTGGTCCTCGTCTCGACGACCTGATGCCCGATTTTTTCCCGCTGTCCCTTGTTTTTGAGGGGGTTGCCGGTATTCCGATTGCATTTGGAGAAAGAGTGATATAGGGAGGAGAGGAACGGTGAATCCAGAAGCTGGCCACGGATGGGGGAGAGGATTTTCGTAATTATGGAACGGCGTTAGTCCCGGGGGATTCGTCAGTCGACGGGAAAGCCCCTGGCGCTGTACGGCCACGACAATGCCATTTTAATTATGCATGTTAATTGGTTTCCGAGTCCGGCGTAATACCAGCTTCTCTAGGACTATTCTCGCGGTGCCTCTCCTCGTGGTTGTTGATCGATGCGTCGCATCAATCGATTGGCTGATCCGACTGTTCTTTGAGTCGCGCTTATTCTTCTATGCGATGCGGTGGAAAAACGAGGCGACTTTGTGGGGTTTGTGTTTTACGTTTGCGGAGTTAATTGGAGGTATTTACAGTTGAATGTTGATTATCCGAATATAGGACTAAGTCACCTGTATGTATGTATACTGCACAGTTAACCCTTTGCGCTCCAGCTACCAGTCTGGCTGGCATAACAAGTAAAGACGATATACTCCAATTATCAGCTCTACTGGCAACATTTTATTTTCTAATTATTACTAATTGTGGCGACCCATTATTATTACTTTCTATTGTGATACATGTACAAGAAAACCCGGTCTACGTGTAGGCGATTGTTTTTTGAATTATCAAACAAAAAAAGTTTGTAAGAAATAAATTATTATATTCCTAAATTAACTTAACCTAATATATGAATAAATTTTATATTATTAGTCAATGTTTAATACGCTTCTACAAAAATTTTATCAAAATGATTTTTTGCCGTTTATGTTATAAAAAAAATGTCAACCAAATTGTATGTTTTGAATCGGAATTTATTTTAAGATACATAGAAGTTATTTAAGTTTTTCAGTTAATTCTCGTTAATAAAAAATCATTTTTCTAAAAACTGTCCGTAAAGTGTCTAAAACTGTGTCTAAAAAAGTCCGTAGAGTAGACTACCGACAGGTGCAAGAAATGCACGGAGCGCAAAGAGTTAAACTGTGTTTACATTTTGGAATGCGTATCCTGCCTGTTTTAAGTGCCTCGTTTCAGTGTTTTCTCTGAGTTTAATGCTTTTATATTGTTTTAGAGGGACTCCGTAAGTTCACGGTACCTAAGAACGTTTTATTTACTTTTTAGAATTTATTTCTTTTATTAGATATGTATCTTTTTGCGTAGTAAGCAGGTATGTTTAAAAAAAATTTAATTCTTACTTGAAATATTATTTAAATTATCTGAAAAACCACTTATTTGGACGAATTTGTCTTCCAATTATTTGGGATAATCGATATTCTACTGTATGTTCTAAAATATATATTACGCCGATTTAATTATAACACAATGATGTTTTAACTACCACTGTACTAATATATAAGTTAACATATAATTATTTCAAAAAGAATAAAGATGTTTGCACACTGAAGTTAACCCTTTGCACTCGAAAGACACATTTTTGCGATACTTGTTCCGAGAAACAGAATGGATTTTGACGAGTGGTTTCTAAAATATTGCAAGAACCAAAATTATCAAGTTTAAAATTCAGTATTAAGTCTTGTATAATATAAAGAAACACGGAAAGTTGAAATAAAACAATTATATTATACGCGNTTGTGAATGGTGTTTATTGTGCCGATACTGTAACAGCTAATTACGTGCAATTTTGGTTTCGTCGATTCCGTTCAGGTATTTTTGATGTTAAAGATGCACCTCGCACAGGCAGGTCCGTCGTCAAAAATGTCGATAAAATCACAGAGATAATCGAAGTTGACCGTCAGGTTAGTAGTCGTAGCATCGCCCAGGAGCTAAAGATCGACCATAAAACAGTTTTAAATCATTTCACGTAAAAATAATGGATTTCTTTTTCCCCAACCTAATATTTTGAAACCTCTGCAAACGAAGATTGGGTTAAATGTGTAAGGCGTGGACGTTGTTTCACGATGGATTTTCTAAGCATGAGAACATTTGTGATTTATGTGGAAAATTAAAAAAAACTGNATTATTTGGGATAATCGATATTCTACTGTATGTTCTAAAATATATATTACGCCGATTTAATTATAACACAATGATGTTTTAACTACCACTGTACTAATATATAAGTTAACATATAATTATTTCAAAAAGAATAAAGATGTTTGCACACTGAAGTTAACCCTTTGCACTCGAAAGACACATTTTTGCGATACTTGTTCCGAGAAACAGAATGGATTTTGACGAGTGGTTTCTAAAATATTGCAAGAACCAAAATTATCAAGTTTAAAATTCAGTATTAAGTCTTGTATAATATAAAGAAACACGGAAAGTTGAAATAAAACAATTATATTATACGCGATTCGAGTCGCTGCATTAATCAAAGTGGTGAGTGAGAGTCACCTCTCGAGTGCAAAGGGTTAATTGTATCCCAAAGTACCTACAGCTTTCAATTTCACAAAAATTTGAAAGATGTACAAAATTGTTAACGGTCCTAGTTCAATAACAACGGACTGTAGTTGTAATTTCATCATGCTATTGAAAAAGCGTAATCACTAATTTAATAATACTAACCGAGGATATTAACGCATTCGCGATGGCTGATGTGAATTCACGTCTTTACAAATTCTTTTACTGATAAATTGTAATATTTAATTTTCTTTCAAATTTTAAACAACAAATGATGATAAGCATCATATCGAGAAGCAACATTTCTTATATTCTCACTAATTTAAATAGCAGACCTTTGCTGTATTCAAGTACTGTTGAAAATTATGTGCGGTCTTCAGCCAAGAGTCTTCAAAAAAATCACCCGTTGCGAATGTATTAAGCTTTGCGATCGTATGTCTACTCTCAACCACCAACGTAAAGAATCACTAATGATCGTATATTATATTAGGTGCCAGAAAAAGTTCGTGTGGATTTATCTAAAATTCAAGGAGTTCGAACTTTCATGAAATATAATTTTATTTAGTAAAGCAATCGTTATTAATTTTCTACAGCTGTTCTTCGATGTTTCTATTACTATAAAAATCTTGAATTTTAATTGCAAAAAGTGAACTATTACTTTGATTTCGATATTGTTTTTTTCGATTTTTATCGATATCGTTTCGTTTTTTTTTTAATAAGAGAACGATCCCGAAAAATACTACTACGATAAATAATATTCCCAAAATTAAGTTTATAAAATATTATTCCCTTATATAGCATTTTTAACTTTGCATAGATAACGGAACATTGAAAGAAATGAAGAATTTAAATAATGTACACTAACTAAATGAACAAAATCTTCTAATGACACCACCATTATTACATTATCTCTACAAAATACTATAAGAAATTCAATTTGAATGTATCTTTAACAAAAAACTGCACGAACTTTTTCCAGTACCTAATACTAGGTCAAAACGATTTCTTACAATTTTTGTTTCAACACAGTTTAATGGAAATATCATGTATTACTTTATAATATAAATTTTCTTTAAGCAAATAACATATAATTAACACACGTCCATTAAATAAATACGACCACTAAGAATTAATATTCATCAAAACAAGTGGTATCAGTGCTTCCAAGATCGAAACTGAAACAGTAAACAGTGTTACACGACTAATCGCGTAATTGAAATAGAATTCCGCGAAAAATGGCTACACGATGAACGTTTCGACAGAAAGTTAAGTTTGTTAACACGTTAAACGCCACGTCGATTTTGGTCGACTTTCCTTTAGGCTGTATGCTGTGAGAATAATTGAAAAACATTTGGTCGCAAAATAATTAGGAATTTAAGAAGAAAATTGTAGAGGACTGGAAAGGAAGGTCGTATCTTTGTTTAATGTGATTTAATAGAACTCGTTGATGAATTATAAGGTATTATTTTTTGAAATTGACACTGTCAGTTTTCGGAAATCAACGACACCTAAACGAAAATTTCAGCGTCGGTCCTAACGTGTTAATAGTATACTGAAGGAAAGAAAGAATATTCTTATAGAAAAGTTATAAAAAATTTATCTATTTATCTAACTTGACCAAGGATTCCAATTGATCTTGCTTTCCTACGTCTCTGGTGGACTGTTCCCTTCAACGTTCCGTAGGGGAAAGTGATGGGGTGAAAAAATGGCCACGCTTCGCTATAGGAACCGCTTTTGTTTTTTGTTCTTTTTTTTAGTCAGATATACACGATTGATGGGGACTGCGTTGTACTTTCTGCACAGCTGAGTGAGCATGTCACAATCGACCAGGGCCGCCTCAATCAAAGTGGCATTGATACCCTTCGCTCGTTCTCTCGATCGGGCCCTCGCGCTCTCCATTGCGGTTTTGTTCGAGACCGAAAATCTATTAGCCCACCAATGTATATACACATATTTTCCACTACATAGATCACTTCTATGTAGAATAGAAGCTAATTTTAATCCCGATGAAAGCGAAAAGTCATATAGCTCTAATTCTCTTGTGATTGATTTTTTTTTTAATATTAGAAAGTATTGTTTACCTTTAGTAATCATTGTTATGTGAATTGTATATCGTTTGAATATTTATCTGCTGTATTTCCAATTCTTTTTATGTAATCGAGGTACTTTGTACTTATGTAAATATTCTAGTTGTTTTAAATAATAGTATGTTTGTTTACGTTTAACACACAAAAAACGGATAACAAAGTTTCATAATTCGAACCGTCAAAAATGTACTATAGAGTAAATCGAGGAGAATCGAATTAAAATAGGAATTCGGTTAAAAGACTTTTAAGTTTAACAATAATTTTTTATTATTAATGTTCTAATTAAGTGGGCATTAACCAGGAATTTATAATAAAAAGTTAAGTTCCTAAATTTTGACTATTTTCTCAGTATCAAAAGGAAACGATACGGTTTGCCTTGTCTAGTCTACATAATCTATAATGGAACTTTTATTTAAATAAATTACACACTTTTTAAAACTAAAACTTCCGTTATTACCAGCAGTGTCACAGGTAACATGTATTTAACTCTACTGTGGTCTTTAAATTTCTTTTATCTAATCGTACTCTCGTTTCACTAAAGAAAAAATTCCTAATTTTAAGAAAATCATAATTTTGTATACATTCATTTATCAATAATAGCTTAGCTATATTTTCCTTAAAATTTTGTGACAAAGCTTTTTATCAAGAGCGAAACCCAAGAACTGTAGCAGGGATAAATGTAGTTCATATGTAACGAAGCATGATTTGATTTAATCTGAATTGTTAGACATAATAGCATAGAACAAAACTAAAATTATAACTTAGCATCTTCTGTAATTAAATACGAAACACAGAATAAAAAAAATGGTAAAGCTTAGCGATAGTTATTTAATTATAGCATAGTTTAATTATATATATAAATAATCTATGCATAAAGTATCAACGCAAAATCTATCAATGACTCAAACTTGAAATAACTCACGATCAACTTTGTTCAAAACATGTTTAACAAATTCCTGATACGGTAGACTACGGCGAATCACATCAAAATAAGAAATTCAAATCGAATCAAAACTAGAATTTGATAAAAAAAAGATTTTTTGAATTTAAAAACATATTTCATTAATATTCAAATTAAATGGGTATTAATTACAAATCTGTCTTTCGTTACTAATTACTTTCTAAATTTTGACTATTATTTTTTCACTGTCGAAAGAAAATGATCCCATTCTCCTCGATCTACCTTACGTGATAAAAATTTAACAACACAGTAAATAAGAAAATATTGATGATATTAATTTCGTTAATAAGAAATGTGAAATATTGCGAGATGATGATTTTGACAAAATGAGAAGAGATTTGATTTCGAATCTTACATTTATGAGCATTGGTTTTAGATCTTAGCACGAAAATGTCACGAACGGTGTGTATGTAAATACACGATAAACATAATGCGCATGCTAACTGAATCTTCTAATCCTGTGGATCGTTCATTTACTCTACGCCCGGCACGATCTACCACAAACCAAGCTAAAGGACGTAGTTTAGGGTGGCGCTCGATGTGACACGCGACCGCAACGTGGCTGCATTTACATTATATCGCGGTTTATACGATGTTACTTAGGTGCGTGCGTGCCGTGTGCCAAACCAGCATTTTCGAGATTAATTTTTTTAATGCTCACGGACAAGTCTAGTTCGAATGGAAATTTATTATGACACAATTAACACAGTAACATAATCATCTTAGTACAGGTTTCGATTAAACATAAAATGTTGGTAACAAGCTCGAGATTATTAACGACTTCAATATTTATTTTTTAAATTACCGTTCAAAAATATCTAGACGCATGCTTGATTGACTTTACGTTATTATTATCGATATGTATAGTAGAATATTATCATAAGATAAGATTAATTTTTGCATATGAATTATAAAACTAAAATAGAATAAAAAATTGGAAAATAAAAAAAATTTAAGTGCCAAACCTAGCAGAATTGTTCCACTATTTATTATTTTCAGGTTGTTCAATTAGATTAATATTAGAACTAGTTCAAAATGAGTAATTCGTAGTTACTTATAAAAATTTTGTTCTCTGGTATATTTTTGAGGATTTTATATAATTTTCTGTAAAAAAATATGGAAAAAGATACCTCTCTTGCGTTATGTTTTTTTTTATACAACCTTCATTTTGTTTTCTTTGGTATAAATGAGTATACTATAATCATCGATAGTTCAAGTGTTAAAAATGTTCTTCTAAATTGATATAAAGATTACGGTGATTAATTCAAGCTATGCTGTTTAAACTGAACAAACCGTGTATTTAATTTTAATAAATTTACGCCAAGTTTCTTTTTATAAATCATTTCAATTATCACTATATCGATTCCATACGGATGTGATAAATATTAAGTCATTAATCCCTTACCATACTTTGACGAGTCTGACTCGTAATCACAATTTCGAGCCAAACACGAACATCACGAGTGAGACTCGTGGTCATAATTTCGGGTCGAACATAAATATTACGAGTGAGACTCGTGGTCACAATTTCGGGTCGAACATAAATATTACGAGTGATACTCGTGGTGTCGAATTTCTAGAAAATGGCTAATTAGCCCCTTGGCTTACAACCACGAGTCACACTCGTGGCACAGATTATTGTCCAAACACTATAAAGGCACACTGTATTTGCGATAAAGTGTAATTTTATCTTTAACTGTAATTTTAATCTATAAGACTGAGAATTGGCAAATATAAATTGCGTATAATATTTCAGTGTTTTGAATCTGAAACGGTGTAAAAGCAGTGAATAGCTATTGCTAATATGTGTAGCTACTGAAAAAGTAACAGTGCAAGGGGTTAAAATAAGGGCTAAAATCTAAACAATCTTGGCAGTAGATTGTCGAGCGTCGACCGCTACATTTTTGTTCCGGATTTTGGTTAAACAGAAACTCTAAGAGTTAATCTATCATTAATTTACATATTGTAGTATCATCTATGTATCATCATTACAAATTGACCAGTGTTCGGATACCTACGATGAGTAGTGTATGTGTACACCTGCGTTCAAAAGGCTTAGGACACTCGATACTTTCAGTAACAATTATTTTCTCTATAAAATATGAAATTTGAAGTGCATCTACTGTTTAGTAAAATTCAGAAGCATTGAAATAAAAATATAATTTCTCCGTACCTTTCAATTAAGACTTTGAAGTAAATATTATAACTGTTCTAAGTCTCGAGCGAAGCTGTACGTATTTCTCCATTTATACACAACCTCGTATTCCTATTTACATGGCAATTTATTATACCTGTAACTGCTTTCTGTTAACACTATCGATACGTTGCTTTAAAGAGATCACTTTTCCCTCACAATTTCCAATACAAGGTAAAACTCTTTCATCCCAGTTTCTTCGAGCACACGAACAAGCCATTTCAAGTAAAAAAATCCATTTCATCAAGAACTATAAATAACGCCTATGGCAGAACATTGTACTTAAATCCAGGAGGTGCGGATTGGCGAAGACTGGGAGGTGCAGAAAAATAGTTACGTGCAAGCCCAGTAGGCTTTTCCTGTCACCTACGTGTAACACATATCCTCCGAACGAGGATGAAAGCTCTGAGACAACGTTGTATCGAAAACCGGAGGTTGAGCACCCCTGAGCACAAGATGTCCTCCTGAAGACTATCTCGGCCTGGGTCCCGCGGGAAACCTCTTCCTTCCTACCGTTCCTATCTCAGGACACTCTATAGCCTATTCAGATACCAGGCTCACCCTACTGCTCCCATGTTAGCCAGCTTGTGAGGAAGAGGGAGACAGAGAGGGGGGAGAGAGAGTACCGAGAGGGAAGAGAGAAAGGGAGAGAAAGAGTGTGTATCTGTATTTCCAAGGACAAGCAACACCATGCAGAATGTCGAGAAGGTATAAGTACGCCCGAGTATTCTAGTGCTCTTACACCTTGCAGCCTAACCACACCTCGTAGGAAACGTATTTTGCAAGCCTAAATATCCCGGGTTTCTAGACGCGACACAGTGCAACGCTATCTTGCAGGTGGATACCTTCGAGAACGAGTTATCTGGTCCCTTATTTCGCAGATCGTTACGAAGGATGATAGTAAGGGTGGTAAACTGATATCAGACTCGTTGACGTTTCTATGAAATTGGACCGTACATCTATTCGTTCATCAACGTCGGGGGAGATGTCTAATTTATTTTAAATCTCGATTACAGGTAAGTTCGTGACACAGTTTTTATTCAACGATACAGTGGAATTATTAACCCTTTGCAATCGACTGGCGCCGCTATGGCGACATGCATAATTTTCTTCAGAGATTATGTTTTCAATTTGATTCTATATTTTCAATTAGATTCTATATTTTCATCAATTCAAACGCTTCTTTTATCTTAAAATAAAAGTAAATTAATCAAATAAATAAAAAATCGTAAACATTTATAATTTTCTTTTTTCTTTCCGAAAAAGTACTTTAAATTTTCGCAATAGTCCTTTGAACCTTAAAAAAGTCTTCGAGTGCAAAGGGTTAATGTATCGATGCTCAAATTATTAAGGTATCAATGCGAAGAAAGTGTTTTCTGCGTTTGCGCGAAGGTAAAATTATGGGATCAAGAATAATGTTACTCTTCTGTGTTTAAATGTCTCTACGGGATGTAATTATTAAAAAAAATAATAACACGGTCGATGTTTAGCGACATCGCCTCTTGCTGTTATAAATGCTTTTATTTTTCGCGGCATACTTTTTTGAACATTTTTTATAGTTTGTGTTAAGTGTACCATCTCTGTTCCATATTTCAGTTAAGCAGTTTGTTAACTGTTGCTTGTTTGTAATAATTTCCTCCGAAAGTACCTTCTTTGATAACTTTAATGAATTTTCAATGGAATTCAGGGCTGGAAAATTCTTAGGCGAAACGAGGACCTTGATTTATTTACTACGCTCTGCAGTTATCAACAAACACTACCATTTCATAAAAACAAATAACATGAATTTAAAGAAACTAGATTTCCATTGAAGAAATCATCGATACAGTGTGAAATTATACATCTGGAGTGCCCTAATAAGTTTCACTGTAAACAGTACTACTGTACTACCTGTGTCAGTTAAAAGATGTAAATACTAAATAAAATAATAGAGGCGAGTAAGACAGATATTACCGCGCCAAGTGTCAGTAAAATTCTATGAGTATAAAAAATATCTATCACTCACCGATCGATGATGACAGGGTCGCTTGGTGTCTCGTTTCTGTTTCCGCAGCTTTTCTTATCGCAACACCGACTGAAACAAAACGAGACGGGATGATCAGAAATTAGTATGCATAATTTTTTAACGTTTCGCCGACAGGGAGTGCATTCTTTCTCGGATGCAATTTGGCCGGTGGATCTAGAAGGGTCAGAACTTTCGAGGTCACCTAAAAACTATCGAAACCCTTGGGACTTGGCAAGTTCGGGGGTGGAGAGTAGTCAGGCCGAAGTCCCATGGGTCAATGAGTCAGCCACCCCCAGAGAATGATTGCACCCCCGTGTGTCTCGTTACGTTTATGGTTTGCCACCGCAAGGGTGGTAGCTTGCATGAAGAGCGGATACTTTGCTCTACGCGCATATGTATGTATTTGGATACGATAAAAAATCGTCACTGAAGGATCTCAAGGTGTATTGGTTATCATAAATCTGTGTAAAACTATTTTTATCGTATTCAGTGGACCGAAATTAAAAAAAAAGGATACTTGCACGTATCAGTGTTAGTTTTATTTTTAAATATATTTATTTAACACAAGTGTTAACTTAGATATCTCAGACAATTGAGGTCATAAAAGAATCAAAATGTGTTTATTCAACGAGCCCATAATATATTTTTTTTGTTTATTAAAGCAACAGTTAAGGAATTATTTCAGATATCTATTCTTATCACTCGTTATGATCGATTGCTGTTTTATCACTAATTAGAAATGCAATTCATTTTATTGTAAAATTAATACTATTTAAGAATCATTTTAAGTATTATTGCTTGTTGGATGGAAGTGCTTGATTGTAGTGATCGCAATAAAAAATTTTATGCGGATAATAACCGGTATAGAAAAACTCACCTGCACATCACCTCGTGAGTGAGAAGAACCCTACACATTTCAGGATTTTTATCTTGTCCCTCGTACATGATAGCCTAAAACAAAGGAAATCATTATTATGTAACTGTAAGTTTCTAGCAGTAAATATAATACTGAGTATAATTATCCAGAATTAAAGCAGTACAAAATAGACCACTGATTTTGCGAATAAGTTAAGGGGTGGTACATGTATTTACAGGGTAAGTCCGGGATAGTTCGACCACCGGGAATACCGGCCAGTATTAATATCTCAAAGTAAAACAAATAAATTGGCTTATTATTATTCTCGCACTGACAATTGTCGCGAAACCGTATATATATTATAAATTACATCTAAAGTTTTGTGCATACTATAAAATAAAATTAAGAAAAATTATTAGGTTGGGGAAAAAGAAATCCATTATTTTTTCGATAGATGGCTGTAGTGATCGATATTTCGTAAAGTATCGATCAAACAATTTCAGATTTATGCTCGTTGTCAAGGCGACATTTCGCGCTAAACAAATTCTTTTGCTGTTTTTTTGTTTGGTCCATTCAGTTGTGAGTTACAAGGTGTTAAAAATGGAAGTCGACAAAGAGAAAATTCGGTACATTTTACAATTTTTCTTTGATAAAGGCGAAAATGTAAGCCAGACGGCTGAAATTGTGAATGGTGTTTATGGTCCCGATACTGTAACAGCTAATTACGTGCAATTTTGGTGTCGTCGATTCCGTTCAGGTATTTTTGATGTTAAAGATGCACCTCGCACAGGCAGGTCCGTCGTCAAAAATGTCGATAAAATCACAGAGATAATCGAAGTTGACCGTCAGGTTAGTAGTCGTAGCATCGCCCAGGAGCTAAAGATCGACCATAAAACAGTTTTAAATCATTTCACGTAAAAATAATGGATTTCTTTTTCCCCAACCTAATATTTCGAAACCTCTGCAAACGAAGATTGGGTTAAATGTGTAAGGCGTGGACGTTGTTTCACGATGGATTTTCTAAGCATGAGAACATTTGTGATTTATGTGGAAAGTTAAAAAAAACTGCAACATATCAACTAATTTTTTCTTGTACCAAATTTTGTATAAGCTACATTTTTTACTATTTTTCAAGATCAGTATCGGCCCTAATGGGTAGATGCTCTGACCCAAACATACGGGTGAGACCGGCCATTTGTAATTTTGGTATTTCTTGATTAAAAAAAGAAATAAATATTTTAATACGTCGGGAAGTATAATTTATAGATGTTCTAAATAACTTATGCGCTGCTTTAATTTGCCCAAATCAACAAAAATATAAAAAACCAACAATGCAGTGGCTTCTTTGCAAAAAGTGGTCGAAGTATCTCGGACTTACCCTATTCTTATAATTCACGTGTAATACGGAAGCAGATAGAAAACATGTAGCACGTTAGAAACTATCTGCAGGGATGCAAGTAGGAAAGGGACAATTTCCCCCTTAGAACATCGCTAAGCTATGGGCGGCTTAAGCAAATCCGTTAAGCTTCCTTCACGACCTTCTGATTGATTTTTATTTAATGACAACACGTCGTTATCCTGTATTCATACACTTACAGTTGGGGAATGAGATACGGATAAGCCGCAGAATAATAAAGCACTGTTAGGTAACACGCTTTTGATCTTGGCGAACAGAATCCTTGGAACAGTGAGGAATGCTCCTAAACCTGCATTGAAACATTCTGTACGATATAAACTTTATTATAATTAGGTGAAAAATATTGTTGGTTTTGTTACAACAAATTTTTGTTAGTTTCTTCGTTACTGAAAATTCAAAGTCACAAAGAATGTATCGTTCATAAGAATGTCATGTTATCAGTGACAGGATAATTTGAATTTTTTTAATCGATTAGACACATTTATGTTGCATATTTTCTAACTCAAACTTAAGGAGTTTCGTTGCAAGAAATATTAAATTAACGTTATATCGGGCTAGAAATTTAAAAGTTTGTCGTTTCATAATTTCATAATTAACACGTTGAATACGGATCGAAATTTATATCACAGTTTTAATATAATATGCTCACAATTGCAAATAAATCTATTTTTATGTATTTTTTCACGCAGCAGTGTCTTTATATAATTGTAATAACGATGATAATATTGGACGTTCTTTAAGTATTGTCGTTTACTTGAATTACGCGTTTTTAATAAGCTCAACTGTGACCTGCACAGCATTAATGAATATAAGTAACAATGAAAAAGCATTATTGTGGGATTGAGCTCGATGCAGACATGCGAGTTTTGTTCTTTCGATCTCGTTGCAACCACATATCTATCTTCGTTGTCTTTAATTGAAAAATTAAGAAAGACAATACGATTGCACTGAGATCTCAAAGACAAAAGTCGCTCTGCATCGGACCCTAGACTCTGTCAGAGCTCAGAGATCGCGAGTTCAGTTCCATCTTGTGTCTCTCATTTTTTCTCGGCTGCTACATTATTGTAAATTGAAATAAATTTCTGTAAAGAATCTTTAACCCTCTATGGGACCGTGTGACTTAAACGTTACAAATTGATGTATCTATATTTTAAAAAATTAATTTTCTTTAGTTATCACTGCACTATTAAATTTGATTACTGTATTACTGTAGCGATCCATCTACAGTAATTATTAGTTGAAACATTTTCAAAACAAAGCGAAAAACTGTAAATCAATCGTAATTTTTTCTCCAATAAGCAGACAAAATTCGGGCTATAGAGGGTTAACTTCTATTTCTATTTGACCTAAATTTTACGCAACGAATCAATCAATTATTCAACTAATCTTTGTCCATTAGATTAATCAAAGCGTTAAAATTTATTTTCGATCAAACATAGATCAGAAAATCACTACATTGATCGTGATTAATGTAACGTAAATAAACTATAAAACATACAGGAATTACTATGTATCTGGTAAACATACAACCGCGTGAAAGCAATTCTATTCACTATTCGTTATGAAACTGAAAGAAAGTCAACCAGTCGGATCGCTCGTATTTATATGCGTCGGACACGTTAATCGTATCACATGTATACGTAATTTATGCACAGGTTGCTTCGTATTGCCTGTAACGACCTGAATTGCCAGAGTTTGCGAAGAAGCGATAAAATGTAAATACTTTGAAATACAGTGTCCCTGGGAATTGGTTGGGTTGATGTTGGTACTCGGCGTGCAAGAGCAGTTGAATAGCGGAGGACGCTGGTAACGATATCAAATACATTTTGCCTCGGCAGTTAGGTGCGACTTTCAGAACGGCATCAAATATTTATACGAACAAAATAACCGAATTGCAACGTAAACGAACCGCGGTGGCTGTGTGTACGCGGCGGTAGGTAAATCAGAGGCGAATCCCCCGTCGAAGTGGAAACGTCAGCCCGGAAAATAGAGGGGCAAAAATAAACACGGAAGAACGAGGGAAGTGGATCGAGGAGCGAAGGAGGAAAAGTACATGTTCCTCGAAAAAGGAAAGCGAAAGGAGGCATAAAACGTTTCGTGCCCTTCGGCCGTTTCGACATCTAATCGTCGAGCAACATGCGATCTTATTTGTGTCGACAATAATTAATATTGGTATCTACTTGATACGCATTAACCCTAGCTCTGGGATAGGGATCTTAGTTACTTAACCAACTAACTATTTTCCGAAAATTTCAGTCAACGTTTCTTTAATACGTAGGGTAGGGCTGGGGGTTAAAAGTAACAGGAGACGAAGGTAACATTTTAAATGAATAAATAGCTATTGGTAGCGCTATCACAAATTTTGAATTATCATGGTAAATTATAATTGAAATACACATATTCATATCTTAACAATATGAATACACAATTAATACATGTATCGAATAAAATGATTTTTTGACACTTTAACACGTTGACTGCCACGCGCGTTTACAGTAAAATCTGCTTCAGGCCACGCGTACCGCTGTACGAAGCGTATTCTTCGTTATATTAATTAATTTAGTTTACTTATTATATAATTAACTTAGTTTATATTAATTAATATTCAATAGTTTTGTTACTTTCTCAGCGAAATATCTTTTTTTAACACATACGAATATCCTTCGCAAGTAGTCAAATAAGCGTCAACCCAATACGGGTGACGCGGCCCGATCAGAAACTTTACTGTCACCCGAATATCGGTGACGTGGCAGTCAACGTGTTAAAGTAACTTCTTGGTGGCTTTAAAATTGTGATGTAAATATTCCTTGTGAAAATATTTGTTGTTTTCTTTTTTTAATTTTTAATTTGATCCTTCTAAATGTAACACTGATCGCTACTTAAGATTTTCAAGGGTCTCGTTAGTGAAAACTTGTAATCTACGTTCAGAAGCATGATCGGCGAAGATTGTAACATCACCGATCGGAATCGAAAGTAACGTTACAATTGACATCAATCGATGCGATCTACAGTGGCTCACACTCAGAATCATACACCTTTTACAGTAGAATAATTTTCTTTAAATTGGACCATAAAACGATTTAAGTTTTCTTAAGAAGTTAGAAGGATTAATTCGCTAGACGACGTGTAAAAGAAAGTTTAGAAAAAATTGTAATTGGTCGGAATCGGGAAGAAAATAGTAAAGGTCACTTTTTACAACTTTTTTATCAGAGTTTGTAATAAAAAATTTTTTAAATACGTTTTATAGACGTATGTTAAATGTACTCCTGCTGTAAATTCCACCGAAATCGGATAACGTTGTTATTTTGATAAATTTTTCAGCATGCATATTTAGTTTATATATATTTAGCTTTTTTGTATTAATTGTTACAATTTAGTTTAACAAATATTTTGATTTAAGTAAAAAATATTGTGATACTATCGATCTCATGCCCTGTTAAAATCGCCCCGTAATATGGGACGGTTGTAGTACTCTCTGATTTTTTATTAATTTTTATTAATAACTTAATTACTACTTGTTATAAAGCGAAACTACTATCATTCAATAATGTCAGATAGCTCCATAAGATTTTGCTATAAATTTTTATAAAAAGAATAATAAAAATTCAAATTTGTAAATGTAATCGTTCTTGTGCGATTAAAATCCAAAGTAAACTTCTTACTTTCGACTCCGATTTCCTCTACTTATTCCTAACACATATTTGTATCGTTGATAAATAGTGTTGAATCTTATCATAAAATAAAAATCATTTCTTCGTGAATAAAATATTACAAGTATGTCATATCATTTCTCTAAAAATTAAATCAAAGATATTTCTACGGATGTCAATATCAATAGATGTTAAACAAACAGTAGTCTGCACATTCTACAAGATGTTTTAGTTCGTTTATATATAGCTACTGTCGTCGATCAATATTCATACATTTGCGATATATACAATATTTATGTTAATCTTTGTTAAATTGTCATTGAATTCAGCTTTTAGATATATGTAAATGTTTTAATTCTTCGTTGCATCGTATTCCAAATATGCAATATATTGTTTATTTTAGATTCTTTGTGTAGTAATTAACATTTTGTGCGATGTAACTAAATTACTATAAATATTACATATCTTGTCTTTTATGATATTTCCTTAGATAAATTTGTTAACAAAAGTTATCATTTTTCTTGATATTATCACTTGTGAGAGTTCACGTATTTCCTTTTAAAATTAAGAAAATCATGCAACGAAGGATCAGTAACGAAATAAAAAATTGTTTATTCGAACAAATCACTCTACCCTCCGAACTATAGATTAATGTACCTTTTTGATCAACTTTTATCAATTTATAATAATAAATGTATATTTAAAATTGTCAGCAGTCTAGAGCTGATAAAAGTACTTGTACAATCTTGGATACTATGCACACGTCACTCATGTACAATAATTATTGTTTACACACGTAACGATCATTGGGTAGGTCATGTACACCTTGTCATGTGACATGCGATATTATTTGCTCAGTAACCATTACCACAGGTACGATACGTATTGTTGATTTTACGTATCTATTCTACTTACGGACAATTTCAAGCAATTAGTTTTTACCGTATCGTTCATTCTTGTGAAATGTTAAGACCTTGTTTGTTTTCATTGCCATTGCGGTCGATAATATCGTTTATCGATAATGTACATGGACATGGATATCGAAATAGATCAATAGTCGTTTTTATCTGGTCAGATGTACTTAATTCAGATCTTCCTCAAGTTATAAATAATTTCCATACCAGTTTTGTTTTACAATTTATCGCTTTACCAACTTTTGTCGACAAAATTTTTACCTGTGGCGCCGTTTGATTTAAAAGTTACAAATTAATGTATCTATATTTTAAAAAATTTGTTTTATCTAATTGTCACTGTTCTATTAAATTTGATTACTGTATTGTCGTAGCGACGCCACGATCCATCCGTAGCAATTATTAGTTAAAAATTTTTCAAATCAAAGTCAAAAACTGTAAGCAATCATAATTTTTTCTCTGATAAGCAGACAAAATTCGGGCTATAGAGGGTTAATAAGTAACTGATGCATAATATTTTACGTTTAACAATATATTATTATTTTAGATAGGATCTATTTTGCTCTATTACCTTCCTCAATCTCTCGTTTAACAAATAATGCTGTCTTGTTATATAAACACTGCCAGACGAAGCCGCTGCGTGAAGATAACGAAAGAAATTTTCAGGACAACCTAATACATACCGTAAAATGTTTGATTTTATTCCCACTGTACTGCAATTTAATGTGCTTGTTTAACCCATTGCCGCACACTTTTTATTTCGAAGTGGCGCTCAGAAACACACTTTTTTTTTCAATTGTTTATGTCTACCAGATGAAATTGAGTGTAACTTGTATATTTGGAAGTGAAAATTATCACATTAATTATCTGGCATGCTATACGTTCTTTGTTCGATGCATTACTTAACCAAGAACAAGTGTACAAACGCTGTACTTTTTTTAATAATTAAAATTTGCATGACGTCTATAGCCGTCATTTGCCTACATATCGACAAAAATTTGACGGCTATAACCGTCATTTGCGGCAATGGGTTAAAATATGAAGTTATGAATAAGAAAGAACTCGAAATTTTCACTAACAAATTAATATAGTAATTAAGAAACTATTGTTCGTGTAACAATTTCTAAATAGCGTAAGAAATTAATTGAATCTAGTGTCAATATACTTTCATCGTTCCGTATCGTCAAAAACAGCATAGAATTATATTAGGTTGTCCCAAAAGTTTCTTTCGTTTTATTAGTAAGTAATGGCTGCATAATATTTGATGTTTTACAATATATTATTTTATATAGGATCCATTTTGCTCTGTTGCCTTGCTCCATTTCTCGTTTAACAAATAAGGCTGCATTTTATATAAACATTGCTAGATAACGCCACTGCGTGAACATAACGAAAGAAACTTTCGGGACGATCTAATAATAAAGTCGCTTCGATATTCTCACAAGAGATTTAAATGCAATTAATCGAGTAACGGCTGGTTGTTAACTGTACACTACTTTTACAGTCACGTGGTCCCAAAAAAGCACTATTAGCTTTACGTCTCTTTCACCAGCGCACTTATCTGTTGAGAATCGCGTTGTTATATCGGAGATATCTTGAGAGATGACTGGCTCAAGTAGAGAAAGTTTGCAAGTAATACCGTCAAACGAGTCGTCCTGGGGGTGCGACCAGTCAGCATCAGCCCCTCGGAGGCCTTTCTTCCATTGCCTCTTGGTCCCAGTAGAAACGATTGGGCCTCCATGCTGCTTTCCAATTCCCACGGGAATTACTTACGAAGGACTAATAGCGATAACATACCAGAACTGATGGTTTTTAATTTTTTTTTTTTACAATTTGCATCCAGCCACGTACTTGTTTGATCAAAATGAAAGCTGTTTAACACGTTGACCGCCACGCCGAAATCACATGTTTTGCTGAGGACGCCACACCGGTAGATACAAGATTCGACAAAAATTAATCTCATTTTTGATCTTCTAATAAAAATTTTTAATTATTGAATAGTGCACATTTTATTTAAAAGTATTCTCTAATAGCGATGCTGATGTTCAAAATTCATTAACTATCAATCTTCTTTTAATTTTTACAATCATAAACATTTGAAGCACTCTGGTCACCGATGACCACCGCGGCGCTACAGGAGAAACAATCTGCGGTCACGTATGACCACTGTGGTAGTCAACGAGTTAATAATTATTACGTGCACGCGTCCCAATCTTTTTAAGGCCCGATGCAAACGAGCGACTTTTGTCCCGCTACGATTATGTGTCTTTCTTTGTTTTCTAAGATAAAAACGATTTCCAAGATAAAAACGATTTCCAAAATAAAAACGATTTCCAAGATAAAAACGATTTCCAAAATAAAAACGATTTCCAATATAAAAACGATTTCTAAGATAAAAACAATTTCCAAGTTGAAAAGAATTTTCAAGTTAAAAATACGATTGCCGCGAGTTCGCAAGGACAAAAGTCACTCGTCTCCATCAGACCTAAAGCTTTAATTGATTTTACGTTTCAGCAATTGACGTCTAATATGCAATATAATATGTTGAATTATATAAAAATACTTAAATGTATAGCAGTTGATAATATTGATACTTTAGCTTCTTACAAATGTTAACTTATTATATCTTTCTGGTTTCGTTTTTAGTAGTATTGAAACGTGATTGAAATTTTGATGTGTAATTTAATAAACTCGGCATTGCTTATGTACCATAAAATGTTCGTGATTAATAAGGTAAGAATGAAATAAAAGTTAATAACAAAGTATTACCTCCTCGAATCAACAAATATAAATAGCACAACTAATGAACTGCTAATTCCGAAAATTAATTAGTTACGAATNCCATCCAACTAAAGCTACGTATTTCGAATCAAATAAAATTAATAATTCATTTAGGTATGGTAAATCTTAAAACAATTGTCAATGTACAATCCAATGTTGCATTTTTGACATTCGTATCTCGTATCACTCCTTTTTCTATATTTTGCATATACAACCAATTTTCTTCTTGCAAATCGTGAATTACCATATATGCGTCCATAGACCACGCCGATAGCTTTCGTTACCCCATAACACTCAAAGGGTTAAAAGAAATGGGCCATCACTCCCCAACTTACCCTATCTTTGAGAAAACGTCATAAAATGGTTTGTTCGCTCATAATTCCATATTTTAACCCTTTGACTGCGGAGCATTCGAGNTATTGAAACGTGATTGAAATTTTGATGTGTAATTTAATAAACTCGGCATTGCTTATGTACCATAAAATGTTCGTGATTAATAAGGTAAGAATGAAATAAAAGTTAATAACAAAGTATTACCTCCTCGAATCAACAAATATAAATAGCACAACTAATGAACTGCTAATTCCGAAAATTAATTAGTTACGAATCAATCAAGCATACTGCAATGTAGCAATTGTTACGAGAGGAAGTTCAGATTTATTTTACGAAAATTTCTCTTAAGATGTTCGCTTCCACGTCGCGGAGAAGTTCTAACCACAGTCTATGATTTATTTTTCGAATTTCAACAAGCTGTACTGTAAATTTCTATTCACATAGTATCTAGCAAAAAAGGATATAGATTTAGTTTCTTAATGCGTCACACATGTGTGATCCTAGACCCTCGATGGAAATCGATGTGTCACACATATGTTACGCTGGTGGCGATCGTGTTAATATTAATCTTTCACGCTCCTATATCGAGCTGGATTCTACATTCCACTTCGCTCCATTCTTTGCAGTTTCAGCATACGAAACATATTGTTTTTTATTAAAATTAAATTTAGGAATTTATCAAAATATATACACCTTATTGGTTATAAAAATATGAAAATTAAGGCAAATTCAGTACAGCTCCTACAATTTATTAAATACGAACCCTTTGGGATAAAATATCGAGCATGATTCAGAAAGCAATGGGTTATCGTACGTTACGATCAAATTGGAGCCAAACGATTTATTTAAAGCATAAAATATAATGCAAAGAATATTTAAAAATAATGTCCGTTTATTGCAGTTGGCAATAAAATCATAACGCTGTTCACGACGAGCACTGAAGATGGAAGTAGGACGAGGAAGAAAAGAAGTACAGAAGGGCGCAGATAAATACGAAGATAGTCATTCAAATCTGCCGTAATGATTTCCATCCCGAATCGATTCCAAAAGTCCCCTGGGAATCCCCCTCTATACCAGTTGTGCAACCCCTGTCGCCTGACGTATACACCACCGAACAACGTGCATACAATGTTACTTTCACCCCTGAAAAGGATGTTCACCGCCTAGGGGACAGGCGACGTACTCTCTTTCTCATCTTATCTCCCAAGGATTAACTTATCTCAAACTTATTATTTCCTTAATCTATAGTTAAATACTCATATTTCAGCATTATGTACGACTATCCGACGTTCAGGGGGTCGATACCGATTCGACTTGGTAATGTTTAAAGATTACGAAAGATACGTTGTCTCACAGTCTTGAATCACGAATATTTCTCTTTTCTGACATACGTTCTTAACCCTCGTATGCTCCTCGGAAACAGTTACAGGAATCATGTCACTTTTCATTTACTACATTAGGGTAATTTCAAGGTGAGATGCCTGGTGTAGTTAATTTTATTAGTATACCGAATATTATGAATCTAAATGTATTTGCTTCGGCAAATATATTTTTTTAATTATATAATACCGAAACACGGTAGGTTTAAACGCTCTACGTTGACGGAATACTTTTTCGCGTATCGCGCACTGTATCGGTGTTCGATTAATTATCCAACGTGCTACTTAATAACGTAAGTTACTATATTAATGCAAGAGAACTATTTTTGAGTATATTTTATTTGATTAAAAATATTGAAGTTTTTAAAATGTTATTATCTGAAAGTGGTAGTGAATTCGAATGTTTGACATTCAGAAATAGAAGAAAAATATATGGAAAACTATAAATTTACATATTAAACAGTATCACGTTCATTTCCAAATCACACAAGTACTTTGTATTACCATCCAACTAAAGCTACGTATTTCGAATCAAATAAAATTAATAATTCATTTAGGTATGGTAAATCTTAAAACAATTGTCAATGTACAATCCAATGTTGCATTTTTGACATTCGTATCTCGTATCACTCCTTTTTCTATATTTTGCATATACAACCAATTTTCTTCTTGCAAATCGTGAATTACCATATATGCGTCCATAGACCACGCCGATAGCTTTCGTTACCCCATAACACTCAAAGGGTTAAAAGAAATGGGCCATCACTCCCCAACTTACCCTATCTTTGAGAAAACGTCATAAAATGGTTTGTTCGCTCATAATTCCATATTTTAACCCTTTGATTGCGGAGCATTCGAGGTTTAACCGATTCGCTGCCAAGCCTAAATTATATGAAGTCATTCCCATTGCCATTTAAATTTGTAAAAGATCATTCTCTTCAGATCTTCAAGAAATAAAGTATAATTTTTGTAAAAAATTTTATTTGTAGTATTTTTTCAAGTTTTTTATATTTCTATATTTATGTTTGTGGGCACAAAAAAGTTGCTAATTCAGAAGCCTGCATGTTATAACATATTTAAAGTAGGACGAGTATACTCGTCTTGGCAATGCATGACACCCTGCCAAAGACGAGTATACTCGACCTTGGCAGCGAATGGGTTAAACATTCTGCGTTGACGGAATATTTTTTCACGTACCACGTATTCTATCGGTGTTTGATTGATTATCCAACAAATAGCTAAGTTTCTACTGTGATTCTTCAGTTGTGCTATATTGAATAATATCATTAACATGTACACGGATTAACAAAGAAAACGCTTAAAAGAAGAAAAGCGTATCGTTGAGCATTTGCCAGAAAAATCGTTTTGTCCGATACAAGACAACGGATACCACGTATTCTATCGGTGTTTGATTGATTATCCAACAAACAACTACGTTTCTACTGTAATTCATTAGTCGTGCTGTATCGAATAATATCATTAACATGTACACGAATTAACAAAGAAAACACATAAAAGAAGAAAAGCGTATCGTTGAGAGTTTGCCGGAAAAATCGTTTTGTCCGATACAAGACAATGATTGAGTTGCTAAATTTCCTTTGGCGGTGACCTACGCAGTTATAAAGTCCGGTATTTCTTATCAGAGAAGTATTCTTGGGCATATATTATCTATTTAACATATTATTATTTACGATCTGAACGACGATCTGAACAGTTCGATCGTCAAACGCATATATGCGTCTATATTCCATACCGATAGTTTCCACTGGACACATGTGTGCGCCCATAGCAGTCAAAGGGTCAAACAAATATATCGAATTACAATACGATTAGAAATAAATCGAATATTTTACAATATCTAGAAGCAGAAGATGTCTGAATTTACACCGAACGAGCGGTATAATGGTTAGCGTCGCGACAACGAAGGTACGAAGACATTAGTCTGATACCGATAATCGATTTAAGGAAGCGAATATACAGACAGAGGTATCAGTGTGACGTACCATGGAATTCTGTCTCGATTCCTTTCTGAATTCCCGTGGGTAGTATTTTACAAAAAAAAAAAAA
>SMSQ01018898.1:0-12217 GCA_019453375.1 Ctenoplectra terminalis | reverse complement strand
AAAAAAAAAAAAAGAGAGAGAGTTCCGACTGATCATCTCCAGCGGCGGATGGAAGTTGGAGCTTAAAAGGGTTAGGTACAATTTCCTGTTGTTCATTCATTTAAAATAACGGTGGTACGCGGTTCGCTGCTTCCTCCATACCTGCGTTCTGTAAATGCTTTTTTATCCCCGGAACTAATTACAATTTAGCATTTTTAATCCTACGAAAAAGCGCATTCTAGCCGTCCCACCTTTCTCTTTCCCTCTTCCTGGCCGGAAGTTCGTTCTCAAGCGCTTACAAACGTACGTTGTTAGCGCCATTCAGCCGCGGCTACACGCCACTCTTTTCTTTCTGTAGGAGCTGCTCGTATTTTTCTGGAAATTTCAACAAGAAACGCACGGCAGTTCTCGACATTCTGTATTTTTTTTCCTCCTGTTTTCTCGTCCAAAGTGCTCCCGGTACTCTCTGCCGCTCCGACAAGCGAAAGTAGATATAGATACCTACCTTGGCCAGGAGCGAAGAAATTGAAGAACAGCTTAAGGGTAGGAGGGCTTCGCCACGGGCTCAGCAGCCAGCTCGGTGTAGCCAATTATTGCGGATTTATAACCGACCACTTGATTCGGTCTCGACCAAGTCGGCCGCATTTCCGAATTGGAATTTGTGAGCCGTAACTCGACGTTCAGCTATGAAATTTTCTGGCGATAGGCAGTAAAATTCACTAATTTATCAATTTTAAACGGTTTTCGAGTTGCCGTAATTTCTCTATTATATTACTTAATAAATTGAGAGAAACCTTTCTTTTTTTTAACAGCAAACGATATTCAAAAGAGGAATCGTATTACTCCGAGTATCACGATAGATTAACCCCTTGACGTACGATTTAATTTAAATTATTTTTCACCTGGATCCGATTTAATTTTTTTCACGCGTTGATACGAGAAGTGTTTGAAAATAAAACAAGTTTTCTTGATACAAGATAAAGAAATCAATGCAGATTAACCGTAATACAAAGTAATTCGATTCTCGTGATGAATGGAACTCGTTATTTATTTCGTCCTGAAATTATTTTGAGGTCAAGGGGTTAACAACAGACACTTGAATAAAACAATAAACGTTCGCATCGTTTTTAGATTATTTTTTAGATCGTTTAAATGATTTTTCTGAAAGCAATTTTTGTCAATTTTTATTCACACGAAAAATTAATTTATACTCGCTTTCAGAGAGATATTTTTACCGTGTAAAATTAAGAATATTTGTAAAAATATGTAAATCGGGAAGATGTTCCATCAGGCAAAGCGTTGTAATGATTTCAAGATTTCTAAAGCAGTCCTCTATACGCAACTAAATGTTATGTGGCTTTCTGCTCCTAGAGCTTTAATCCAGGAAACTCTCGGCGTTTGTTAATTTTGCAGGGCACGATACGCAGTAAGAACACGCCAACCCAGATTTGCTAAACACTTCGTACGAGTTGTTGCGCGAAACTCCATACACGGACAGAGTAAATATATATCGATTCTCGTGTCTGTATGTCTTCCTCTCGCTTTGGCAGAATGGAGGAGACGCGTTCAATCGAGGCTTTGATGTATAAATTGCAGCTTTCTCGTTTTCGATCCTACCTCCCCATCCAACTTTCTACTCCCTTTACTGGCACGATTCCTCCATAGAGACGGAAAGGGTATCCCGGCATCTATCACTTCCGCTTTTCTTTTCCTCGTGGACAATCCTTCTGGAGAACTATCGAAGCGTTCAAGATTCCGTTTCATTCTTTTACCGATGTTTCTATCAGTTCTAAAGCTGACTACTTACATTTTTTACATTTTCACTAAAGTCAAATTCAATAAACAACTCGAAATCGTTGCGATATATATACTTATACGTAGTCATGGATGATATGTAAATATCGTTTTATGATATTCTAACAAATGGTTCAAGTTTTCAAAATTGTATTAGACAATTTTTTTCTCAAAAATTGAGACAATTTCTGTTATCTTAACCCTCTATGGCGCCGTGCGACTTAAAAGTTACAAACTGATGTATCTATATTTTAAAAAATTAATTTTCTTTAGTTATCACTGCACTATTAAATTTGATTACTGTATTACTGTAGCGACACCGTGATCCATCCACAGTAATTCTTAGTTAAAACATTTTCAAATCAAAGCGAAAAACTGTAAATCGTAATTTTTTCTCCGATAAGCAGACAAAATTCGGGCTATAGAGGGTTAACTTCTATTTCTATTTGACCTAAATTTTACGTAACGAATCAATTTTCCGGTACCCGATACTAGGTCAAAACGATTTCTTACAATTTTTGTTTTAACGCAGTTTAATGGAAATATCGTGTATTATTTTATTATATGAATTTTCTTAACTGTCTATCGGACAGTGTGACTTAAAAGTAACAAATTAATGTATCTGTATTTTAAAAAATTTATTTTATCTAGTCATCACTGTACTATTAAATTTGATTACTGTATTACTGCAGTGATACCAGGATTCATCTATAGCAATTATTACTTTAAGAATTTTCGAATCGAAGCGAAAAACTGTAATCAATCGTAACTTTTCCTCTGATAAGTAGAAAAAATTCGGGCTATAGAGGGTTAAACTTCAGGTTGTTTTACGTACTTCAGCCTATTAACGCTGAGCATAATAAGACAGGAATTTTACGTACAATCGATCTCTACAATAGCTATTCTATCCTACGATTAGCAAAAATATGACAACTTGTTATTGTAATAGCATATGTAAATTCTAAGATTCTTCGCTTCTCATAAATTATCTATAAGAGAAAAAGAAAATAAAGAGTTTCTAGATTTCACAAACTTTTAATTTTTAAGCAGCATTTATATCGTTTTTTCCAGTTTAGATTTCTAATCCAAATTGTTTAATTATCACGAAGAGAACATATAGTTTTTAAAAATTTTTTCTTTGTAGACCTTAGCCCTGTTACGATCTTTATATTCTTGTCGATCCAATCACGCTTTCGTTTCGCTAAAAAAAGGTTTCAAATTTGTATAGAAACGTATTTTTAGTATAAAACTGAAATAAGAAAATTAGCATACTAACAATAGTTTGTTTGTATTTTTTTCTTTAAATTAGGAAATTTTTTGACGAAAATAAAGCAAAATTGGATCGAAAATTATTCTATATTAATAGAGTTAACATTGATTCTGTACTGAACATACCACCATAAAAAAACACAAATAAATTTTTACGTATTTAACTATTTATACATGAATATCTATTAAGTTTGTGATTTCATTAAAAAAATACCATTTCTATAATTTTAGTAAGTTAAAATCAGGTGCTCCATGTTACTTACAGTTACCTCCTACATTTAATATTTGATACGTCCTACAAGATGTAAATAACGACAAATCGTAGTAATTTTACATTCTACCGAGTTCATCTTTTTCGAAAACTCTACACAAACATTCTTCTGCATTCTTTTAAGCGTAGCTTAACGTTAAGATCGGTTCCTGGTCTCTCAAAGATATTCAACCTCACGACAACTCGGATCCGATTAATAAAAGGAATGGATCGTGAATTGAAGAACGGTCTCTGCCGACGCAAGGCCACCGCGGCTTAGTAATTTAATCAGCTAAAACTAACATCAGCTCTGTTTCCCCAACCTTCCTCGTCCTCGGCCGCCTCTTTCTTCTCCCTACTGCTCTTCTTACCTCCGTAACCGACCAACCCCAAGATGATTTAATCTGCTAAAATGGTGCAGGTACCTATAGGCACTTAGGAGCTAGGGTCGCGACACGAAACAAAATAATTCAAGAAAGTAGGTATACCTCTCGCGCAATAGACACACAGCCCTGTTCGTAAATTTACTTTCGTACACGCTACAGTTATTAGAAATAAATCTACACATACGAAGTTTTCGCTGTTCAATTTAAATCTTCCAAATTCCTTCGGTCATTAAATTCCTTTTGTAAGCAACGCGAGTATTTTTAAAAATCGAGAAATGACTGCGGGGATATAATAAAATCGGGATTAAAAAAATTGATTAACGAAGCAAAACTTGCTGCGAAACAAAGTGAAATGTATCAACGAGTAATATTTATAAATATATCGCTTTGTTTCATTTTTTTTCGAAAAGAGAAAAATATTCGCGTTACTTATGGAACGACTTCACAACATCTCTTCAATTTAGATTTTCTATTTTTCAATTTAAAGCAACGAATGCAAGTACAGTCCCTCGCCATTGAATTAGGACCACGTACGAAAATTTCACTTTTTTATCTGGTCAGATGTACTTAATTCAGATCTTCCTGAAGTTATGAATAATTTCGATACCAGTTTTGTTTTATAATTTATCGCCCTACCAATTTTTATCGAAAAAATGTTTACCTATGACAATTATTATACCAATACAAATATATAACAGTTGTGTAATAAACATATTTGATACTGTTGAAAATATTGGTTCCAGAATATCTACAGTCCTTGGCCATCGAATTAGGACCACGTATGAAAATTTCACTTTTATGACTATAACGTTATGTCACATATGGAAAACTGTCTTTGGTCGTTCAAATTATTACCAAATACTTTAATAACGATGTATACATAGCAATTGATTTGTTACTATCGTGATAACAATCAAACCGTGTGGGTGATGAGCGATTCCAAAACCAACAACATCCCTTTGCTCCCATGGCCAGCCAATTCTGCCGACTCGAATACCATAGAAAATGTATGGAGCCTACTCGAAAGACTAGTTTGCAACTCTCCAAGCACCACGTTACCCGAGTTGAAAACAAAAATTACAGATATTTGGGAAAATAACGAAGATACAAAGCATACGATCGAGCAATGTATACGGAGCGTGCCGAAAAGGATACAAGCTGTCATCGAAGTAAAGGATGGAAACACAAAATATCAACACGTGTTAATAACGTCATGTACAGGAATAGTGTATCATGTTAGTAGTTAATAAATTATATCGTTACAATTTGAACGGGCCTTTTAATTCTACGGAAAACGTGAAAAATGCCGAAAATTTGAAGGATCGTAATGATTCATGTGAAAGCTTTCATATTCCTCGATCAAAGCTGATTTCTCGATTAAAATCTTCAAGAAACGTTCGCCAAACATTTGTTTACATTTCGTTATCTGCTCGTTTTATCAACCGTTCACCGCGTTATTAGGTATCGCGCATGCCGTAGGCGCGAAACGCGGTTCACAGAAAGGCATCGTAGCCAAAAGAGTACCCTCGAACGTTCGAAGGACTTATCGCGATCGTGATCAGGCCGCGTATTTGCGTTTGCTCGAAGGTTATGATCCTTCTTTGCGCCCTATCACTGCACAAGGATCTACGGCCCTGTGTACAGGGTCACAACACGTGGTTCGCGAACCGTGCGCAGGGTTCGCCACGTGGCACAGATAACAGGATGGGGCAGACGCGCGGCGGTCGCTGCTTTCCTGGAGGGGTAAGAATCAACCCTCCGGAAAATTAAGTGCTTGTAGCTCAGATGATAATACTCTCAGCAGCAGGAACGCGTCACTGCGACTATTTTGGAAAAGCTTCATCGCGCGGAAACGTCAACCGAGAGGAAAGAAATGCAACAACTTACGGATTAATTATGTGTAAGGGTTTCCATCAATTATCGTGCTATTAGAAACGGTTTAATCCCGACGCAGACTTATATTTGTTAGTATTTTGACGGAAAATTTGTGATAAATAATTTGTGATAATGACACCTGTTATTTATAAATTTTAGAGACAAAATTGGATTTTAAGTCTTTAGTTATAGAATTTGGATCGACTCGAATTTTAAAGTGACGCATTGTGCGTATAATTTGTTGTAAAATGCGATTTATATTGACGATAAGGTATATTTGTTACACGTTGAAATTAATAGCTTAAAATCACTCCGGTTAATATTTATAATAGTATTTAAGTAATTTCTGTACGTGATTTAATTAGCGAAATAAAAGAAAGTTAGACTTTTTTTTAACACTAGAACTACCGACGATCGAAGCATACTTATTTCTATCGAAGAAATCATAATGAAAGGTTTAAGCAAAGCTTTAGCTCTATTTTTAACAGAAAATCATGGAAAATCGCCACTGAGATTCTTCGGTTAATTTATAAAATTTCTGTAAAAAATTATTAACGGGTCATTTTGATCACTTTGCTAGTTCTAGTGTTAAGAAACATTTATGTAAACTGCTAAGGAAAGTTATGTAACTGTTTCTCATAATTAAATGTTACTACTAGATATGGATTTTTGTAGATATTTCGTAAATTACTTAGGTAAATAAGCATAATCTGGTTTCAATTAATATGTTATGTGTATTTATATTTTCCTGCTTACCACTTATAAAGAATTAACACATTCGAGACCGGTAACGTAGTCCTACGTTACTTTAAATTCTTTAGCTAAATACCTGCAACGTAATTCTACCATATATTTTTTCATGTTCACAGCGACTTTTATGCATTTTACAATGACTAGGACTTTATTACTTGTTGTTGCATACGTTTTTAAATTATCATCAGCACTACTGCTATTTTAAGTTATTATTAGATACCGCGCAAAATTATTATGTAAAATAAGTCCGTAAAAATGTTATTAAATCTTACGTTGCGATAAATTCCTCATATTCGTTTCTAAACAAATATATTCAATGAATTTAAACAGCCTTGTAACACTTTTAATATAGCTAGTAATTTTTCATCAATTTTTCCAGCATGCGTTTGTAATACTTAATTTTTTAGGTTATAAACATCGTATCAAAGAGCAATATTTTTTATATTCGCACACATTTAAATAGCAGATCCTTGAGGTATTCAGCTATAGACTTCTGAAAATTATGCGAGGTATTCAGCTAAGCATCTCGCCCAAAGCTACCGATCGCAAATATGTTAAGTATGCGAAACGTAGAAAAATAAAGATACTTATTCCTACCTGTTTCGTTGCAGAGTCAATGAGCCTCACGTATATATCCTGCACCTGCCTGACACCTGTAACACGAGTGATAAAAAGTTGACACGAAAGTTCCAAATATTTATGAAAATGTATGCATTATAACACGCACATTACAGTTAACCCATACCCATAAGAAACAAATAAAAGAATATACTATTACGGAAAAAATATCGATGTCGTTTCCTATAAACTAACCGCTTGAATACCAATTGCCACTCCTTTAGTTCACGACGTCGATGCATATTGCAATAGGTGTATATAGAATATGGGAGTAGTAAACGATCGTGCAGTTTGAAAGGGTAAAATAGTTATACCCTTTTTGGAACCGAAGACAGTTTCGAATTGTTTTTTAGCTTAATATAAATACAACGCTGCTCTTTATTCAATTTAGCCCGCGAGTTTTTCAGCGATTCGGTAAGAAGGCCCATTAAGTTAAGAGCGTTGCACGCAGGCATTTGCTACGGATGTGCATGGAATACGACGAATACGGAAACGAGTCCAAATTCTGACAAGTTCGGCGCCGCTGAAAGGGACTGTCCAAGAAAAACTTACATATTAAGGAGCATTTAAGGTGGACGACGAGGTAAGCGGTCTGATCGCATCCCCGGGGACGTATGCACAATCTCCGTTGTTTTTGCATGGACCCAGCCCGTACTTTGTACCGTCGAGTACCGACTTCACCGAGCAGATCGCTATGCAACCAACCATCGCGGCAAGGCAAATTCTTGTACGTGTAATGCGTTAATTATTTTCGTGACTTTAGTTTCGTAAGGATCATTATTCCCGTTGCTTCGAGGAACTTAATGACCGCAGGGTAAACATTGCTTCTTAATTGTAAGACGCACGGTCTGCACTTGCTAAATTTCTAACGGCCGCTAACTTTAGCCGATAACTTTAATCGTTGAACTAGGAATCACAGAAAAACGACTACGCAACGACTTGGTTAACAATAAGATTGTTCAAGGAATCGATTAAATCAATTAAATTCTTCCTCTACCTTTCTCGCAAGCTGCGTAGATTTTAGTTACGGAAAGAAAAAAAAAGGTTTTGCAACTTAATAAGGATCTTGTTCCGCGAATAATGGGAAGTGCAGACTCTCGTTAAAATTTACACGAATGACATTTTAATCATACAAAATTGCCGCCATTAGCGACAGATTAATTTGTTATTACCAACTCGATAGGCTGATACTCGCAGTTTATTAGCTCGAGCAAGCAATTTTGTCGCGTGATCAAGCTTCGTGTGCATTACCGCATTATTACTATCCGTTATCGGTAATCGAACTAGGTTCGATGTTTGTACACATTCCGCGGTGGGAAGTTTTCGAAACAGTTTCTACCTTCCAGAGGGAGCGGCGGGTAATCCCGGGGTGTATTTCGGACAGACACCCCCGTGGCTTCCGGCCTCGCGTGTCCGGTAAGCCAAGTAATCCCAACATAAGACTCCCAGACCCGGCGGCTACTACGGGCCAGACTCACGCCGCATAACGTTACCATGGATTACGATACTCCGGCCGAAACTAGCTCACAAATTACCTCGAGAAACCGTCGCGGCTTTACTAGAAGTTACTTGCGCGCTCCGCCTGTTTGCCGGTTTCTATCCGGCGAGAGCAGCGATGTCAGGATTTGCCGCGAACAATGGAACGTCGATTATACGAGTTGATTGGAAAACGTTCCAGCAAAGACGATCAATTGTTAGATGTTTTGTTGGGATGAAACGATTCTTGTCATTAGAGCGGAATGTTAGCGGTTTCTACGATTTATTGTGGTTATGAACTGCTCGCAGCGTCTTGTTTTTCACTCCTCGCAATCTTCCGCGACTTAAAATCGAACTTCGTACAATCCTCTTTTTATTATTGTTAACCTTGTTAATTTCTTTCTTTTTTGTAAAAGTCTGAAGAGGATTGTGTCTCAAACAGACGCGAGATGTAACAAACTGGACCTTTGTCGATGTAAACGCATACGAATGTAAACTGGAGGAACTTAAACGTACACTTTTATCGCCTGTTATATCTCGAACGCTGTGTTTCAATTTCAATAGTTGCAGAAGTTTTTTTTTATATTTATTTTAACGATATCAACGTTTCGTTCGCTGTGAAACGATCGAAATTTTTGTACCGACTGAATTCCTCGCGTAACGAGGAACGCAACATTCCATAAAATGCTTTCGGTTCATCGGATAACGAAGATTGTCTCCATTCTCGACGTTTAGTATGTAAAGAAGATAGTATAAAATCAGTCGTCGAACGAGCGAATTCATTTATGCAAGTATGCCCGTGCATCTTAAGGAAGCACGATTGCCAGCGCGAGGCTGTGACATGCCACGTGAACGTACGTATACATTTATCACAGACATTGCGGCGACTCGTGATCATGCCTCGAACCACGACAATAAAGGGAAAAGATCGAGAAGAAGCTACGTAAGAAGCGGTATCGCGTGCCAAGTCCTGCTGAGAGGAGGCAGATAGATCCGTTCGTATTAGCATAACTAGGCAACCAACTTCAATGTGTACAAGAAGTAATCGAAGAAGCGGACACCACCCATTTTATTCCTTCGATCGGCATCCTTAATCAGCGGCGCTCTTATTACGAGCCGTTATATTCCGCGGTCCAACTACCTGTTCACTCTATTTCTACGTCTCTCTTTCTCTAGATGACATCTGCTTTTATGCGTCCCTCCTCGTCCGGCTCGGTGCATCGCGCGCACCTTGTTTCATCTTGGAGGCGCAAGGACACCAGAGTGACGAGCAGAAGGGAGATCGAGAACAGGAATGAAAGAAACCGAATGAAATGGAAGAGAAACTGGAGGAAGGGGCGATGATAAAAAGAAGTAGAACCTGATATGGAGAAACGCTGTCGTCACTTGAACAGTAGGCTGTGTTCCTCATTTATTATTTAATTATAGATTTATTGCTCGACCGAGTGATCGGTGACGCGATAATGTGCAGATTCGATTGTACGACTAGCAGGGAAAAGGGAGACGATGGGGCGTGTGTGCGAGCTCACACCAATTTGTCTGCTTGATGTAAAAGCCGCGCGGCAAAGTATTTCGTGCATGAAACTTTTATAGAGTGCGTCTGAGAAGTCCGAACAGAAGACCGATCTCCGGATCGAGGCATAAATCAGAGCCGCGACCATCTACCGATTCACTTTAAAGGACATAACCGGTACTTCGATAGAAGACATATTGGCTCCGTTATGTCGTAACATTCCGTTGTACCGCTTGCTCATTGGAAATCGTCATTGTCCCTACGTTTCTCTCGGTGGAAATTAAATATTTTATTTTTACTATTAACGCGTGAAACGGGTGACGCAATTGTACCGTATCATTTATATTAAAATTTACGTAACCAATATTAGTGTTGATAAGATTCTTGTATATTTGCAGCAATATTTTATAATTCTATTTTTAGAGCATTTTATTTTGCCTTAATCTTTGTTCAAAAATTTTCGAACCTTACTACAATCTTACGACAATCTTACGACTATTTATTGAAAATGTAGATGTATTGTATGCGAATTAATTATGAAGAAATATACAATATTATAAATTGTACAGTTGCAAACGTGTTAAATTTATCTCGGTTTCAATTAAATTTCATTGCCGATAAAAACACGATCATTAAAATATCGCGTACACTGTTTAATTCCAGAAATTCCAGTTCGAACGCGCAAACTCAATCTTACAATTGTCGATACAACAGTCACAATTAAGGCATCCCAACTGTCCTTTAAGCCGATGGATAAATGTTCCGGTCAGAATTAAATTCCGATATACAAATTTGTCATATGGCACGACAAAGATTCGTGTTCCCGAGGATGTCGAAGGAAAATAGAAGGCAAATTACATAATGGCGAGCGGAGGCACCGACGTAGCCGGTTATAGACTGAATTGAAAGTACCGTCGACAAAGGTTGCAGTGAATAGAACGAAAGTAGAAGCAAGAACGAAGAATCTACGATCCCGAAGGTGCCCATAGGTATTCCATAGCTTGCAACAGTTAGTTATTTCTTGTTTGTGATGTTGGCAACACGTTTTAGTGTCCATAGATGGCAGGGCGGCCCCTCAGTCAGTTCTGCCAACGCAAAAATCTCGCATTGATTGATCGGCTCGCAACAGCAGAAGCAAGAAGGCTGGTGGTATGAGCCACGGAAAAGAGAAAGGGGGCGGCCGGGAAAGGGGCAGGGAACGGAATGGAAAAGAAACGAGGGGAAGATACTCGCGAGAGAAAGAGGCATGAGAATGAACAAGAAATGAAGATAAAGAAAGCACCGCGGTGGTTGACGTTGTTCCTGATATACACAGAGTGAAAAACCTCTGGAATGAAAGGCAACAGATAGCGCCTTGCGGCTTTTTAATATGTTCATAATACGGGCACGTTTTTGAGGGGTCTGTTGCTTGGACCACCTCTAGATCATCGGCTTCTTCTGCTCCCTTTTCTCCGCGTTTCTCCTTTCCTTCCTTCGTTCACGCACAGACGTTCAAACGCTTCTTTAGGACGGAAGCTGAACCCTTTTTGTCGGACCCGGGCCAATGACATAAAATATGTCTCTGTTGCGCTTGGGCCTCGAAAGTTCCTGTGCTTTTTAGCGGCCCTGAGAGACTGGGTGTCTGTGCGGAATGTTGATGGCCCGTCATCGTCGCTTCGGATGGGGCTATTACGTGGCCGGCTCTTCGGATACTACTCGTTTATAGATCAACTTGAAACGTTTTTTAAACCGAGTAAATCGAATACTAAACTGCTATAAAGCACAGCTCAAAGGGTATCTAGCCGTTACACGTTAATTCCTCGTTACAAAATTTATTAAAATTTATCAATCAAGCTGTTATTTTCGTTTAACCCTCTGTGGCCTGAATTTTGTTTGGTTATTGGAGAAAAAATTACGATTGATTACAGTTTTTGATTTCAAAATATTTTAACTAATAATTATTGTAGATGGATCGTGGCGTCGCTACGGTAATACAGTGATCGAATTTAATAGTGCAGTGATAACTAAACGAAATTAATTTTTTAAAATATAGACACATCGGTCCCATAGAGGGTTAATTCAAATTTAGTTTTCCTTTTTCAGTTTATGAATTGAGCGTTTTATTGCATCCTCGTATAACATTTATTAATGATCGGACACCGGATTCCTCGAGAACGCTGCGGACGGGTCAAAATGATCCATTATAAATATTTGTTATTCTTCTGTTGTTATTTTTTTTAAAATAGAGTTTTAAACAATGCATAAAAACAGGAGAGATAACAAATTAAATACTCGTAACGTATAAAATAACATTCGAGACCAGAT
>SMSQ01018897.1:9249-19506 GCA_019453375.1 Ctenoplectra terminalis | reverse complement strand
TTTATCTCAAAGAATTAATTAACAAAAAAAAATGTGTCATTTAACACTTTATCGACCGGTTCATTCGAGCGCGGATACATCGCTAACGGCTCGGTTTTGGCTATCGTGCGGAAATATAAGCGCTTATTCTTGTAACTCTGTTTTTAAATCGAAATTCGTGAGAATGCTTAGTATATCGTTCCTCTTACTGTAGGGTAATTAAATTTAATAAAGTTTTTAATTTTCATAGTGTTAGTATTAAGCAGCAAGCGGTGGATAAACGTTGGCTGTAAAAAGCCGATTAATAGGCTCCCGGTTGTTAAAGTGTTAATTAACTCGAAAATCTTAATCGTATTATATAGAAATATTTAACTTCGCTTGAAATTAAAAACCAGACCGTTTGTTTAAAAACGACCTTTTATCGAAGACGTTCAAAACAGTTCAAACAGTTTCTTCTAGTTCGACGATAGAAATAATTGAATTGTGTAATATTCAAATTCGATTTTTACTCGTTTCGAACACGCATTTTTATTCCACATCAATATTTGAACTTCATGTATGTAACGTATTTTTTTTATTTTCGATTGGCTGCACGAAAAAAGGATAAACTGAAAAAGTCATCCAATTAGCTTTGTTGTTTAACTCTCCTCTATTTTTCGGCTTTTTTTTCAATTCACAATATCTGGACGTATTTCTCAGAAATAAAAAAAAAGAAAAAAAAAAAACAGTGAAACAAGCAGAGATTTTGGTTTTTCATGAAACACGTTCTCTCTCTTTCTCTCTCTCTCTCTCTCTCTTGATTCTGTTTTAATGGTATCCACGAATAAAATTTATCACGCTTGGAGTATTCTAATTCTTTGCCTCGAGTAGCAACACTCGCTGAAACCACAGAAGCTGCAACATTTTCGGGAATTTTGCTTTGTAATTCAGTCCGAAGTGTTAAGCGCTACACTCAAGAATTTCGCAATACAATTTGCTCCGAACAATGAGGATAAAATAAATGAAACAGCACCACAAGGAATTAGAAGAACACTGTCTCTGACAGGAAGCATTTGCTTATATTCGTTACATTTTGCGCGGTATTTATTTTTTGTATCATACAATTGTATTCTTCAGGTGACCGTTCCTGTTCTTTGTTCAAATTTCTTTAATTCTTTCGACGACCACGTCGAGTGTATTCGTTACACCTTTAATCGGGGGGAAAAAAAAATTCCTTTTTGAAATTTGAAGCAAAATTTAACACTGGTACTACTGAAGTGGTTAAAATGACTGGTTGGTAGCTTATAAAAATTATATAAATTTACAGCGATGCATTTTTGAAGATTTTCTTTAACTTGCAAAAAATATAAATGAAAGTTTATTCTCTTTGCTTTTGTATTTTTGCGAATACCAATTATTTTTATTTCTTTGGTACAAATAAGTATACTTCAATCGTCGATAGTTTTGCTGTTAAGTAAAACAGGCAAGTATTTTTCACACGTTTTAGAATAATAAGAAATAATAAACAGTAAGAGAGAGAAAGAATAAGAAGTTTAAATATTGGTTGACAAATTAAAATAATTATTCTCTTTTCTAAAAATAAATTAAATTTTTAATTTATAATTTTTCTTTTCCTAATATCTGATTATTCGATATAAAAATATTTTCAATTCCAAATATTATCTGTTACTTTTATTTATGAATTAAAATCTAAATGAATCTAAGAATTAAAAACTAAAGTTTTTAATTTTGTAAATAAATTTATTTATAAATTAAATGAATCTTTGAATAATAAAAATATAAATTAAAAGAAACTAGAAAAGTTTATTATTTAGTTATTTTTTTCAATTTTACAATTTTGTCGAGTATACTCGTAATTGCTTAAAAATTAAGCACGCAGATGAACACTTTCAAAATTAAATAAAATCGTTAAAGTGTTTAAACTACACTATTTTTCAATTTATAGCAGTACCCTTTGCATTTTTGGTTACCGATGTGGTACATCCACCTTTTAGTCAAATTGAATTTCCATTCACTAAGAGGTCTCACACCGAGCGACTATTTAGCTCGAGTTTACGCAGAATTGGTGAGTAATTTCATTCTGCAGCTAAAGGTCAAAGTATCGAAAACCTCGAAGCACGTGTACAATGAATAATTATCGCGTAGCTCAAATTGCTGACCTCAATTTAAAATCGTGCGTTTGTTTTGCGAAAATAGTTCACTTTATTATATTAATCGCAAAGGTATTTGTATAAAGGTGAACCGAGAGGTTTCAGTTTTATTCAAATTAATTCGTGTTTTAATACAACTCACTCGAATGCATCGTTTGATGAATGTTCAACCATACATTCTTAACATCGAGCATAAAGCTTGGATTCATGTGTACGTTATGATTTTTCATTTTCCTCATAGGAAAAAAATTGGAATGTTATATTTAAAAAATAACGTTTATATGACATATATATATTTTTATCGTAATAATTAATATAATACATTCATAAAATAGAACTCCTTATTTTAGGAACATTCTGTATTAAGAACTATTTAATATTTAATTCTGTTATATTTGAACGCTGTACTCGGATAAATATTTAAATAGCAACAAAGAAATGAATTCTATCGAAGCTCATTAATCAAACAGATCGTTCTTAATTTGATTAAATTTATAGAGATGAGACCAAACAGAATTTAAAAACAATTTTTAAATTAATAAATCATATGGAATACATGTTTTTAAATTTTACAAATTCTATTTAGTTTACATCAAAAAATTTGTTCCTCCTACGGTATGAAAGGAAAAAGAAAAATTATTTACAATTAATAAGATTCCACCTGTACCGAAGTTAATGTTCAAATATTTAAATTCTGTCCTTTAATTTGTTACCCCGAGAGATGTAATACTTTTTTAGTTTATAAGAGATCTAGGAAAATTCTAAAAAGATACTCCTGTTAATTTATTATTAATCAGACATCCAGAGAAATTTTCACAAGTATTTGAAATTATTATTGTTACTTATGAGAAAAAAAAAATTATACACGATTACAGTTTTTCAGGTTAATCTAAAAAGTAGGAACTAATAATTACTATGAACAGTCTGCTTGGGACACAGTAATAAAATATAGTAGCGCAGTGGTAAAAAAATACTTCAGGCTTAAAAGATAAAAATACATGGGTTAACAATAAATTCAAAGACTTTTAAACAGACGGAACATACATGTGGACGAAAAACTATTATAAATAACAAGACAAAAAACTATTATAAATAACAAGACGTAAAACTATTATAAATAACAAGACAAGAAGCTATTATAAATAACAAGACGAAAAACTACTATAAATAACAATGAAAAATGCCTGAATTATAGAAAGTATAATGCCTTTTCCAGAAATCAATTTCTCTAGTATCTGTAACTAACAATACTTCTGTAGCGACCTAATCAATTACACTTTTCTATATTTCGTCTATCCCTCGTTTAACCTTTCAATTGCAAAATTTCTTAATCAGGAACTTCTTCAGAAACAAAAATAAAATTTAATAAAATTTAATAAAACAGAACTAACCTGAGTTAAGTCGATTTTAAAACTTACAAACGTACGTATATGTATTTCTAACACCAATAGAACGATATATTTATAAAGCAAAGAACCCCTAAGAAGATGAATTATTACGTCGAAAATGTTAACTCGCGCGGCGAGTTAAACTCGTCTTTCCCAGTTGGAATCAATGTTTCATGATTTAATTCGACAATAGATGCCTTTATTTACGTGTACAGCAACCGAAGGACTCGGAAACAATTGCATTACCGCGGCAAATCATTTCCTGCCAACGTTATCCGGCATATGCAATTCTGCTGAGGTCACATAAGCACGAGCGTATTCATACGTACAGCTTATTACTTGTTAATTCAGCAACTGCGGACGGAAGGATACGGCTAGCTTTGGGGTAAATATAGAGGGCAAGCGAAGGACCGAGATAAACTGTACGTTTTGGCTTGTCACATAAGGCTGACCTGCGCGACAAAACATATCCGCGCGTGCATGTAGTCGCGTGTGGGTTAGTCCGCCTCATTAATGGTTAAAGCTAATGCCAGAGGCTCAGGACTAATGGAAATAGCGCGACGACCCCAGTGATCCCGAACTATCGTACTCTCTGGAGGCACTTCCTACCATAAAGTAGCTCGTGGACAGCGTATCGTGCGATTTTTCAGATTATCTAAGTTATGAAAAACTCGACTATCGGGTTACGATAAAGAGATTCAAAATCATGTCGAATACAACTTCGCGTTACGATTAACCCTCTATAGCTCGGATTTTGTCTACTTATTGGAGAAAAAATTACGATTGATTATAGTTTTTCAGTTTGATTTGAAAATGTTTAAATAATTACCGTAGATGGATCGTGGTGTCCCTATAGTAATACAGTAATCAAATTGAATAGTGCAGTGATAACTAAAGAAAATTAATTTTTTAAAATATAGACACATCAGTTTGTAACTTTTAAGTCACACGGTCCCATAAACGGTTAAATAACAAAAAGAGAAATAAGAAACAAAATGATACACTGTGCGTTGCTAAAGAAAATATGAAATATTTCTCAATTAACCCTCTATAGTCCGAATTTTGTCCGCTTATTGGAGAAAAAATTACGATTGATTATAGTTTTTCACTTTGATTTGAAAATGTTTAAATAATTACCGTAGATGAATCGTGGTGTCCCTACAGTAATACAGTAATCAAATTGAATAGTGCAGTGATAACTAAAGAAAATTAATTTTTTCAAATATAGACACATCAATTTGTAACTTTTAAGTCACACGGTCCCATACGATTAAGAGATTCAAAATCATGTCGAATACAATTTCACGTTACGATTAACAGATTCAAAATTATCTCGAATATAACTTCACGTTACGATTAAGAAATTCAAAATCATCTCGAATACAACTTTGCGTTACGATTAAGAGATTCAAAATCATGTCGAATACAACTTCGCGTTACGATTAAGAGATTAAAAATCATCTCGAGTACAGAACCTATTACTTATGTACGCGTTCCGCGTGTAAACAGCCAATTTGTCCCTGCGAGCAACTTATTTCAATAGTATTTTTCAGTAACTTTCTTTTGCTTTTCTATTTCTAATTTCTCACAGTTTCGCGCGAGTCTGATCATTTTCGTACACATTTGGCGACCAGGTACGCACGATTCGCCGATGGTTACATCTCTTCGCTTTCTCTTCTTTCGTTCTTCGAGATTTTCTTTAGTTTCTCTAGTGTTTCTGGTCGTCAATGTTTTCTTCAAGATTTTATCATACAACAGCCGAAATTGGCTATTACTTATCGTACAAAATTTTATATTTTGCCTTTTCGTTGAAAAAGAAAAAGAATTAAAGAAACGACCAATAAAAAAAAATCCTGCGTCATATCGTACAGACGAATTTAGTGAACAAAATAAATCGAATGTATAGATGTTTCGTAAAGTTACAATCCAAATTAAAAAAAAGTCTAAAATTTTAGTAAGTTATAATTTCTACCTACATAGGAACTAAAAATTATCTTGGGTTCTTCGAACATGCTCGATCGGAATTTTTTTTTTAATTTTCAGAAAACATCCTTAAAACGTGTATCCTTCCGATTTTTTTTCTAATTTTACAATGGCATTTATAATGGCATTCTAACTAAGACTAAACACTACTTCAGAAAACATCACTACAAACCTGCATCGCCCTAATATCTTCAGCCCTCCCATATCTATCTCTGTTATAAAAATATCAATTTATTTAACAATCCTTTGCACAACGTACAACTCACCAAACTAATGGATGCACGACCAAAATTAGATAAGTTATAATTGGAAATCAACTCAATCCCACAGCCAATGAAACCGAAGTAAATACAATTCATTCATTATCATACAAACCTAACGACTTTTAAAACAATCCCGGTCTCAGGATATAATTTTACGTTATCAACGAAGAATCATGCTCCGGACAGTTTATTACGTCATAACACGACAACTTGTAACACGTATCGTCGTTAAAAGATAGTTGCTTCCATGTAAATCACAGTCGTAACGGTGGTGCACTTAGCGGGTAGGGAAAAAAAAAAAGAAAAAGAAAAAAATGTGGTAGTTCTTTTCGCCTTCACGACGTAGAATCAGGTCGAAGGAGGGCGGAACATGCGAGAACTCCAAAAGTAATAGCAGCCTCGCCGGGGATTCACCGAGGAAAAATGATAATCTTGTCCCACATGCACAAGTATCCCTGCATCTTGGCGAGCAAGCGGACGCATAAATAACAAAGTGGATTTCCAGATTTTTCATATGACCAACCTCTTCGTTTCTGGGGATTTATCGATCGCTCGGTTGGACCACCGCTGTGTGCCGCAGCCAGAAGAAAAGAAGCCATGCCGGTTGTATATTTCGATCGGACCGAAATAATGTGCCCCGGACACAGGAGCCACCAACAGCCTCGTATGAAAATTGATTTTCGTTCTTTCGTACGTTCCATCGGCCTGCTACGCCTGATCCCCCCCTCGCGCGATATTTTATACGCGCAACAATTTGAATAATGTCTTTCTCCCTTCCTCGTCGTTGCTCTTAACCGTGCATAATGAAACGTCAAACGCACTGCAACGCGATACCCGGGAATAAATATTTGTCACTCGAAACAGTAGCGATTACAGACTCGCAGCCGACGATCGTTTGTTCGTACGAAGCGGACGAAAAATTGGTAGGTGTTTTTTAATTCCACAACGAAAATAAAAAAAGAAAAAAAAAAAGAAAAAAAATTACGATTCGTTCCGGTCCCGAGGAACGCGTAGCCCGAATTCCGTTGGTACGAAATTAATTAACCGATATTAAAACACACGGGACCGCTGTTTGTTTGAGCAAATGCACAACGACCGATAACCGGCGATGAGAACCGTGCGTGCACGCTTCAATCGTGGTAAAAGTGAAACACACGCGTCACGATGGAACGTAATTTACTGGGACGGTGAAACATAACTTAACGGTTATGATGAATCTCTCTTTTACAATCGGCGAGCGAAATCGACGAGAATAAATCAAATTATACGGTCCGTGTGATATTTAGCTGCTTCGTAATTCACTGTGGCAAATTAGATCGCAATCAGTCTGACGTTACAAAATACAAAAGTACAACGTGTGCGCGTAAACTTCGAAATAAATTAACGAACAGCATGGTTACGTTGGACAGCGAAAATAAGAGAATATTTGTCCGAAACGCGTACCTGAGCGAAGCGGGATCGCTTGTCCTGTACAGAAGTTGCGATTACATATTTAATTTAACGTTTACGATTTTATAAATTGCTCTCGAAACTTTGCCTCGATACAGGCAAAGAGAGAATGTTAAATTTGACGAACGAGATTGGACGTGGTGGCTGTGTTTATCATTAAGAGGCCGCAATCGTAAAATTGAACGTAAAACCACTCCTATTAAGTTAAATAGCCGAAGTCATTCTGAAAGTTGAAAATGTAATAACTGTGAATATTTTCTGTCGTTCTGTCTGGGGAATAACAAAGTACTCGTGCATTAAGTCAACGCGAAAAGGAGGTTTATCTTCATTATTATAGCTATGCGATAGACTTAAGAAAATTAAAAATGTTAAAAGACGTCGTTATGATTTTAACGTACAACTTTATTAGCTGTTCCATCTTCGTGGTACTTGTGTTATTATATATATTGTAAATTTCCAACTTTAGATGCAATTTTTAACAGTCCTAAAATTTAAATGGAAAACACAAATATGCATTAGCTATTATAATTACTTCATTAGTTGTACTGCATTACTTGTGAATTAAAAAATCTATCAATTTTCTATTATTTTCAAATTGTAAAACAAATGCTTTGATTCTTTTATCATGGTGTACGGGCACGATTCAGCTCGTACGAGTAATGTGAAATAAAATTTTTTTACTTGTTAATATATTTTGGGGTCTAATGAAGGGTTAAAAAAAAAAAAGAAAAATTACGGCGGTAGTAACGATTTTAATAAAAGGATATTAATTTCCTAAATTCGATCTTCTTCTTTTTAACGCACAAGAATGCATTCTTTTCGTTTTACATAGTCCATACATTCTTTTTTAATTATATAGATACGATTGGAGGAAAAATATTACTATTACCGTCCGTCATAACATAAGTTCGTCAATAATCTGAATTTCGAGTTCGCTACGAGCTTAAAATACTTCTACGATACGTATCTTTCAAAACGGACACACAAAAAAAATTAAAAATCGATTTCTTCAAATCCAGAAACGTATACCACCCCATAATCAAATTAACACTGAAACTACCAAAACGTTCAAATGACCGGTTCGTAATTATTCATGGAAATTTTATAAATTTTTAAGGATGCATTTCTGAGTATCTTCTATCATTTTCTATAAAATATATATGGTTAAAGATCTGGTTCTCTGGCGTTTTGTATTTTTTCAAATATCAATTATTATTTATAAATTTTTAAGGACGCATGTCTAAGTATCTTCTATTATTTTCTGTAAAATATATGGATACAGATCTGGTTCTCTTCCGTTACGTATTTTTTCAAATATCAGTTATTATTATTTATAAATTTTTAAGGATGCATTTCTAAGCATCTTCCGCCATTTTCTATAAAATATATAGTTAAAGATCTGGTTCTCTTGCGTTACGTATTTTTTCAAATATCAGTTATTATTTACAAATTTTTAAGGATGCATTTCTAACATTTTCTATAAAATATATGGATACAGATCTGGTTCTCTTGCGTTACGTATTTTTTCAAATATCAGTTATTATTTACAAATTTTTAAGGATGCATTTCTAACATTTTCTATAAAATATATGGATACAGATCTGGTTCTCTTGCGTTACGTATTTTTTCAAACACCAATTATAATAATTTNGATCTGGTTCTCTTGCGTTACGTATTTTTTCAAATATCAGTTATTATTTACAANTAATTTTAGTGTCATCTACAATTCTCACCCTTACACAAAACAAAACTGCACGAGAACTCAAGATCCTTGAAACTCTTCTATCATTTTCTATAAAATATATAGTTAAAGATCTGATTCTCTTGCGTTACATATTTCTTCAAACACCAATTATAATAATTTCTTCGAAACAAATAAGTATACCTTAATCGTCCGTGATTTTAGTGTCAACTACAATTCTCACCCTTACACAAAACAAAACTGCACGAGAACTCGATATCCTTGAAAGTAAAATAGAAAACGCAAAAACAAGCGAAATCTTCGGAAACAGTGTACAGTATATCATTATAAAATAAATAATGTTCGTGTCGTCCAACACGATAACCAGGCACCACGTAAAGGATGTCTACGTTCGAAGGGGGATGAAGCAAAGAATCGAGCGATCATGCTGATCCTTTTCGTTGGTCCGTACTATTGAAGCGAATAGCGTGCCGGTATAGATCGAGTATATAAAGTACCAACGATGAGACTGTAACGGCTTTGCGACGAGATCTATAAAGTTATTCGTGCACGTGAGCAACTGCCGGCTAACGGATCGCGTTTATTACGAGCCATAGCGCAACAAAGCACCCCCGACCCGATCCATCTAACCGTTCGTAAGGTTAAGGGGCATTACATTAATGGTTGCACGGCGATCGCTGGTCAGGAGGGTCGCGGGTTCTGGAGCTCTAAGTATGCACAGCTTGATATATTTTCTGGAAAAGCATGCTAAGTGGAGAACTGATTATAGATGTCGGGAGGTGGAGGATAGTTCTGAGTGCAACTGAAAAATTTTATAGTTTATAGTTAGTTGCTACGATAGGGTAAGTTGAGGAGCGATGGTCCAGTTTTATTAACCCTCTATAGGCCGAATTTTGTCTACTTATCGGAGGAAAAATTACGATTGATTACAGTTTTTCATTTTGATTCGAAAATTCTTAAAGGAATAATTGCTATAGACGAATAGTGGTATCACTGCAGTCATACAGTAATCAAATTGAATAGTACAGTGATGACTGAATAAAATAAATTTTTTAAAATACAGATACATTAATTTGTTACTTTTAAGTCACACGGATCCACAGAAAGTTAAGAAAATTCATATAATAAAATAATACACGATATTTCCATTAAACTGCGTTAAAACAAAAATTGTAAAAAATCGTTTTGACCTAGTATCAGGTACCGGAAAATTGATTCGTTGCGTAAAATTTAGGTCAAATAGAAATAGAAGTTAACCCTCTATAGGCCGAATTTTGTCTACTTATCGGAGGAAAAATTACGATTGATTACAGTTTTTCATTTTGATTCGAAAATTCTTAAAG
>SMSQ01018896.1:12775-26714 GCA_019453375.1 Ctenoplectra terminalis | reverse complement strand
AAGACGTTTTCTTCGCCGCCGCTCTCAATTCCGAACTTAAAAACAATATGACGCAAGCAGAAAAGTTTATAAGAATCGAATCCTACAGATCGGTGTGGATTCGAAACTTTTGCACTTAGGTGTGAACAAACATGGGAATTTTTCTGCCGCTGCGAATATCTCGCGTTGATCCGATGAAAAATATCGGCGATAAGTATCCGTAGCTTGACGTGCTCGTTGCGACAGATAAATTATACGCGATGGTTTAATTTAATTCCATACATGCTGGAAAAATATTCCAAACACGTTCTTCTACGTCCAACATTTCACGCACGTTTATCCACGTTTATCCAAAATGGAGCATTGTTTCGTCGATACGACGAGTGTGAAAAACTTGAACGCCAAACGTAGGAAGTTTAAGATTTAAAGTTTATTTGGTTCGTCTGCATCCTTGAAACAATGGCGCGTCGGTTCGCATCCAGGGTGATCTTTTCCGCGATGTAAAGTAGAGTAACTTGATTTCACCGAGTCAATCTTCCTACCACTTCTCGGTTGAAGAGGATCGAACTTTCTCACTTTAGTATCCTCGACTACACGCTCGCCTCGACCTAGCTTGAAGTCTACCTTCCTTTGCGTTCAGGACAAAAATACATTTTGCCCTTGATATATATTAAATAACTGACATATATTAAATAAAGCATTGCGCGGTTAGCTCCTATCGCCGTTAACACCTTGAGTCTGCTAATATTTTTACCATTCTCAGTTGTGTACCATTATAACTTGTACAAATTTTCATGGGACCGAACCTGGATATTTAACGCGAAGTAATTAATGATAAATATCATTGCAATTCGAGCAATTATGCGATATAAACGTAAAACTGTTATCTCTGTGTCAGCAAACATTAATTCAGAATGCTATTATACATTATCTAAGCGGATCGTGGATGTTATCAGTTGGATGGTGAAATACACTCCGGTCCATAAGTCATCGGACGCTTAACACTAAACCGACGATTAAATTATACTTATTTGTATCAAAGAAATTACAATAGTAGATACTTGGAAGAATATATAATGTACAAGAAATAAATCTTTAACCGTGTATTTTACAGAAATTCAGAAAAAAAAATACTCAGAAGTGCAGCGTTAATATGTTTTAAAATTTGGTCATTTAACCGTTTAGGTAGCTTTAGTGTTAGCATATTTAAAATAAAGAAAAATTTGTTATAGTAAAAAAAAAATAAATAAGTGTACCNGTTTTAAAATTTGGTCATTTAACCGTTTAGGTAGCTTTAGTGTTAGCATATTTAAAATAAAGAAAAATTTGTTATAGTAAAAAAAAAATAAATAAGTGTACCATTCAGTAATGATTTACGTCATAGAGAATCTTAAATTACACTGTCATTTTAAAATCTTACCGAAAATGTATTTCGATAAACATTTTGTTCGAAACTTACAAGTGTCCGATGACTTAATATTAAACCTACCGACGATTAAATTATACCTATTTGTATCAAAGAAATTATAATAGTAGATACTTGGAAGAATACATAATGCATAAGAAATAAATCTTTAACCGTATATTTTACAGAAAATCAGAGAAAAAATACTCAGAAGTGCAGAATTAATAATTTATGAAGTTTGGTCATTTGACCGCTTTGGTAGCTTTAGTGTTGACAAATTTGAAATGAAGAAAAATTTATTATAGTAAAAAAAAAAAAATGAACGTACCATTCAGTAATTATTTACGTCATACAGAATCTTAATGATTGTATTTCGATAAACATTTTGTTCGAAACTTACAAATATCCGATGACTTCACATTAAACCTACCAACCATTAAATTATACCTATTTATATGAAAGAAATTACAATAATAGATACTTGGACGAATACATAATGCATAAGAAAAAAATCTTTAACCGTATATTTTACAGAAAATCGGAAAAAAAAATATTGAAAAGTGCAGCGATAATATTTTTTAAAATTTGGTCATTTGACCGCTTTGGTAGCTTTAGTGTCGACAAATTTGAAATAAAGAAAAATTTGTTATAGTAAAAATAAAAAAAAAATGAACGTACCATTCAGTAATTATTTACGTCATACAGAATCTTAAATTACACTGTTATTTTAAGATCTTACTGAAAGTGTATTTCGATAAACATTTTGCTCGAAACTTACAAGTGTCCGATGACTTCACACTAAACCTACCGACGATTAAAGTACACCTATTTATAACCCAAAGAAATAAAAATAGGAATTCTAAAAAATACATAAAGTAATATAACAAATGTTTACCTATATTTTTCACAGAAAATTACGAAAAATTCGCCGAACTGAATCGTTGTAGAATCTATAGAATTTTTATGAGAAATTACAAGCTCGTTTCAAAAATACATTCTTATATTTTTGTTCATATTAAGAAAACCTGTTTCATTTTCAAACACTTCTTATCCCAACATACTAAAAAAATTAAATCGCATCCAGATGAAAAACAATTCCAATTAAACCGTACGTTAATCCACTTTACTTCAATCAACAGTTTTTCATCAGCAGAGGTTTACTTGCCACGTTTTTTGTATACAGATTTCATTTTGAGTTTACATTTTCCGCGCGCGTACTTGTTAAACTAAAGCGCGAAATTTGAACAGTGTCAATCTGACGGCTTCCGTAAATCTAATGTTAAACACGTGAGAGAGGTCTACGTATAAGTGAGTGTTAACACTAGAACCACCGAAGTGGACAAAATGACTGGTTTCCAGTTTCTTACATAAATTCTATGAATTTACAATGCTGTACTTTTAATCATTTTTTGCATTTTTCTGCTGTTAACACGAGTAAAAATTTATTTCCCTTGAATTTAATAATTTTTTCTAATATCTATTATTTTTAATTTTTCGCGTAAAATAAGTATACCTAAATCGTTGATAGTTCCAGTGTTAAGGTATTTCTGTGAACCAAATCCATTTCAAAGCTGTGAAGCCGAAATAAATAAATAAATTCTTATAAATAATTCTTATAAATTCTGTGTTGGAAGTTTGTAATCTAGTTTAAAATTCTTGTACCTTGGTAACATATGAATAAAATGGTTATCGGTATTTGATGAAAGTTTAAATACTCTTTTAAATTCTCAACATTGTCTGTGACAAAAATGGGCATTTTTTTATTTATAGCCCATAAAGAGAGATATGAGTCGAGTGAAAAAGTTACGCGTTCTCTTCAACCGCAAACGATGCTTTAATACTGCACGAATTATTGATTTAATCTTCTGTGTTCCAATTTAATTTTAAAGTGCAGCAAAAAAAAGTAAGTAATTATAGAAACATTTGACTCGTTAGTTTTAATAAAACACGACAAAGAATTCGTTTACCTTCGAAGTATTCAGGGGAAAAAAAAGGGGAGTGTCAGGATTTAGCATTTCACAGAAAACGAAAATTTATTTTTCAATATACAGGGTGGACCGATAAAAATTACCACTTTGAATATGTTGAAGCTATGAAAGCAAAGGAAAAGTTTTCTGCAATAAAAATTGTTTAGCATAAAAGAAGCTGTTACATAGTTCTAATTTTTTTTTTTTTTTTTTTATATACGTTGGGTCATTTGAAAATTTTTTACTCCTATTTCCATAGCTCTAAAGATATTCATGATATTAATTTTTACCGATCTATTCTGTATGATATTACAACTTTATATTTTCTCATATATTTCTCATATCAAACAAAACACAATTTTGTTCCTTATTTTACTCTGCTTCATTTTCAACTTTGCTTATAATATTAACATTTCCCTTTCTTACATTATTTTCCTTTAACATTCCCTATCTTTTCGCTGTGCGCTGCAATTTCTTACAGCTACTGCAAAATTCAAGAAATTTTAGCTCGCTACGCGACACAGCCAGTGATAAACAACGCACATAGTAGCATACGAAAAAATATGTTGAACTCAAAATTCGCTTCGCCCTTTTTCCCGGCGAACCTTTCATATTCTAATAAAAAATAGTTATCTAAATTATTTACGCGCTCGATACACGCTCAGCGTATTACAACAAATTTAATCACTTCGCGTTTCTAAAAATCTTGGTCGTCAACAACATCCAACAATTTTTTTTTTATTCCCAACTTATCGAGAGAAACAATAAACCAGTGTCCTATGCTAAATCTAAAAGCGTATCGTGCTGTTGTATAATACCGTAGTTATTGATTTTTCTGTGAACGTATTTTCTATTACAATAGAAAATATATCCGAGAATAAAAATGTTTCATTAGCATTGATGCAATGGATGAGATCGTGAACACGATTGCTTCCTATAAATATCATACAGAACACGGAGATTTCAAATTTTTTTTTTAATTAACCCTTTGAGTACACATTTGTTTGACAAATTTTTTTGTACTTGAAGCACATTTAATTTTGCGGGCAAGTAAAAGCAGTAGATTTTATGCAAGAATTAATTTATTTCGTATCATTCGTTATATATATTCCTTCATAATATTGAAATAACTTTAGGGAATTAGTATTGGGTTGTCCGGAAAGTTAGTGCCGATTTTCAAGGAAAATTCAAACACAACACGTTTAAATTTCCTTATAAATTTATTAAATCATATATGTTCTATTTTGTTCTATAACCTTTCTCCATCTCTCACGTAATTTGAATATCCCATCCTTCCAAAACTTCTTAGGCTTTTCGACGAAAAACTTTTCCATATTTAACCCCTGGTTCGTAATTGGCCATAGAAATTTTATAAATACATAGTAGGGCATTTTTAGAGATTTTCTATAATTTTTCAAACGATATATGCACAACGAATTATTACCCCTGATATAAGTATTTTTTCAAATACTTATCATTTCGGTTTCGAGAGTGCGAGAGTTTGGACCATGGATGCAAGGGATGGAGTGCAAGGGAGAAAGGGTGCATGTGAGATCAGAGGAAAGAATGAGCAGAGAGAATGATAAAAGTGTGAATGAGTTCAGCGACGAGTTAGTCAGTCAGAGTCAGTTGAGATTAAGAGGCAAGAGTGAAAGATTATAAAGTGTATTAGAATTAGCAACGGTAGGATTATACTATTGTATACTAAGCATTAAACTTTACATATTTACCAAAGACTCATCCCACTTAATTACATCCCCACAATATTGTAAGGATTTTAAGGGTCATCAGGTATGCTTGAGCGTGTGATTGTTGAATGCGTGCGGTCAGGGTCGTCTTGCGACAGGATGGCGCCGGTGGTTCAACCTATTGAGTGGTACTAGTGCGAATGAATTTATGGTTGCGAGTGAGACTGAGCCGGGTATGTTCGGAAAAGTGTGACCGTGGCCGAGTGTCTTGGATGATCGAAAGAATGTTTGCGAAGAGTGTCTAGGGTATGTCTAGGATATGTTTGAAACTGAAAAACTGGGCCGTGAGAATGAAGTATACGTGACTGCGTGATTGAAAGGGATGGATGAGCAGGTTCTGGGTGCGAGTGGGGAAAAAGAGAGAACGACTGGGAATTGGGATTATAAGGATGTGAATGTTCGGGCGCGAGTTAGTTGTTACGTTGGAATGGTAAGGGATCGGTGACAGTAAGGCCAGTAAGAATATTGTAAGCGTAAATTGTAGTCAGGTGTTAAAAATATAATTATTATACTCTACTATTGTAAGAGTCGCCACTACCTGCGACGGGACGGCGCCAGTAGATGGGCCTCTTGAGTGGTGGTGTGAATATATTTATGGTTGCGAGTCAGACTGAGCCGGGTATGTTCGGAAAAGTGTGACCGTGGCCGAGTGTCTTGGATGATCGAAAGAATGTTTGCGAAGAGTGTCTGGGGGTATGTCTAGGATATGTTTGAAACTGAAAAACTGGGCCGTGAGAATGAAGTATACGTGACTGCGTGATTGAAAGGGATGGATGAGCAGGTTCTGGGTGCGAGTGAAAAGGGTTGCGAGTGGGGAAAAAGAGAGAACGATTGGGAATGGGGATTATAAGGATGTGAATGTTCGGGCACGAGTTAGTTGTTACGTTGGAATGATAAGGGATCGGTGACAGTAAGGCCAGTAAGAATATTGTAAGCGTAAATTGTACTCAGGTGTTAAAAATATAATTATTATACTCTACTATTGTAAGAGTCGCCACTACCTGCGACGGGACGGCGCCAGTAGATGGGCCTCTTGAGTGGTGGTGTGAATATATTTATGGTTGCGAGTGAGACTGAGCCGGGTATGTTCGGAAAAGTGTGACCGTGGCCGAGTGTCTTGGATGATCGAAAGAATGTTTGCGAAGAGTGTCTGGGTTATGTCTAGCGTATGTTTGGGACTGAGAAACTGGGTCGTGGGAATGAAGTTTACGTGACCACGTGATTGGAAGGGATGGATGCGAAGATTCTGAGCGCGAGTGAAAAAGGAATGTATGTGGAAAAAAGATGGAGCGATTGAGGGATGTGCATTTAAGTGAGTGAATGTTCGGGGCGCGAGGATTTCGTTGTGAGAGTGCAGTAAGGAAAGAGAGTAGCGAGGAGAGACGTATATTGATTAAGAGTAGTATTGTTGAACCTCGGTTATTATTATTTTTTATTATTTAAATAAACCAAATAATTCCTACGCGCCAGAGTTCGATTATTCTGACAAAGACTTCCGAAAGTGTTAGTGACTTCCGTGTCTTCCGTTCTTCCGTTTTACTTCCGTTTTATTTTCGTTTAACTCTCCTCTTTGTCTCTCTCTCTCTTTTTACCCCCTTACACTATCAAGAGAAGTAAGTAATTCACCCCTCCCTTTACAATATATTGGGTTGTCCGGAAATTTCGTGTNGATTATTCTGACAAAGACTTCCGAAAGTGTTAGTGATTTCCGTGTCTTCCGTTCTTCGGTATCTTCCGTTCTTCCGTTTTACTTCCGTTTTATTTTCGTTTAACTCTCCTCTTTGTCTCTCTCTCTCTTTTTACCCCCTTACACTATCAAGAGAAGTAAGTAATTCACCCCTCCCTTTACAATATATTGGGTTGTCCGGAATTTTCGTGTCGATTTTCGGTAGATGCCATTGGAACAGGTCTGAAAATTTCGGAACGATTGAAAACAAATGACACGCGTACATATTCTAAAGAGTGACACTTCAGGAATCTTTGGACAAAAGTTTCGTTAGGATACATTCATTTTCGTTAGTTTCATACGCTATTAACGGTAGAACTAGCGACGATTAAAATAGACTTATTTGTAGCAAGGAAATCGAAATGATAAGTATTTGAAAAAATACTTATGTTAGGGGTAATAATTCTTTGCGCGTATTTCGTTTAAAAAATTATAGAAAATCCCTGAAAATGCGCCACTGTAAATTTATAAAATTTCTATGACAAATTACGAACCGGTCATTTCGACTGACACGGTAGTTCTAGCGTTAAATATGGAAATGTTTTTCGCCGAAGAACCTAAGAAGTTCTGGAAGGATGGGATATTCGAGTTACGCGAGAGACGGAGAAAGGTCATGGAACAAAATGGAACATATACGATTTAATAAATATACAAGGAAATTGAAATGTGTTGCGTTTGAATTTTCCTTAAAAATCGGCACCAACTTTCCGGACAACCCAATACATCAGTTTGTAACTTTTAAGTCACACGGTCCCAATAGAGGGTTTCCCACAAATACAACCAAATTTAATCTAACGATACCAAACGACTAAAATAAAATTAATCTGCAGTACCGGGAAGCCAATATGTTTCGGACACCAATAGGCGCCAACAGTACCGGGAAGTCAACATGTGTCGGACGCGAATAGGCGTCAACAGTAGCCAAAGGGTTAAAGCTTCTAAAATTAGCAGATGCCAGAAAAAATTGTATCAATACGGAAGCTATTTTCTTTTTTATGAACCAAGTCGATGAAACGTGACTGTATACCGTCAAACGTAGCGGCAGCCTCTCTGACACCCAAACACTGATCGTCAATGGAATACCATCAATGGATGCAGTTACAGAGCTTTGAGGTGAACATTAAAAGTTTAGCTATAAATTATTCCTGGGACATGAATGTTTATACAGTCATTCATGGGCTTATGACCACGGTGGAAAATAGTGAACAACAATCAATATCCTGTTCAGAGATGGTAAGGGCAAAGGGTAAGTAACTGACCATAAACTCTTTAAAAAAGTATTCTAGAATCCATGCTGAAGGCATTCGTGTAATTCGACGGCCTCTTTGTGTTATCAATTATGACAGACATTTGTTTGATACGAAACATGAATTGGAGAATCGATTGGTAGAAATGGTACATTTGTGTGATTTCATTTTGAAAATTTTATTTTTTTGCGTCTGGTCCGTTGACTCTTTGGCGGCGAAGTGGAGTCTTATAGAGTCTAATCATGAATATTTAGTTGTTTTAACCCCTTGACTTACTATTTTTTCAGTAGCTATAGATATTAGGTATTCACTGCTTTTGCACTGTGTCAGATGCAAAGCACTGAAGTATTATACGTAATTTATATTTGTTAATTCTTAGTTTTATAGATTAAAATCACAGTTAAAGATAAAATTAAAGTTTGTCGCAAATATAGTGTGTCTTTATAGTGTTTGAACGATAATCTGTGTCACGAGTGTGACTAGTGGTTGTAAGGCAAGGGGTTAATAATAAGATCTCAAATTTCGTTAATTTAAATTAAATGTAAAAATATAATTGTCTAAAATTTTGCAAATTGATGCATTAATAACACGAAAATGTAGAAGTCTCATAGACTCGTTACTTTCGTTAATTTAAATTAAATGTATAAAATTAATACGATGTCAATTGTTTAGCGTCATCCATTTAAAAACATAATTGTCCACAATTTTGCAAATTGATGTATAAATAACACGAAAATGTGGAAGTCTCAGAGACTCGTTAATTTCATTAATTTAAATTAAATGTAAAAAATTAATACGATTTCAAGTGTCTAGAGTAATTTATATAAAAATTTAATTGTCCACAATTTTGCAAATTGATGCATAAATATCACGAAAATGTGGAAGTCTTGTATACTCGTTAATTTCATTAATTTAAATTAAATGTAAAAAAATTAATACGTCACCTGTCTACTGTCATTTATTTAAAAAACAGTGTGTAACTATGCCAAGGAACATAATTATCTAGAACCTTGCATGTTGATGCATAAATAACACGAAAATGTAGAAGTCTGGTAGATTCGTTAATTTCGTTAATTCAAATAAAATGTGAAAAATTAATACGATGTCGACTATCTAGTGTCATTTATTTAAAAACATAATTGTGTAGAATTTTTTACGTTGAGAATTTTTTACTTTTTTTAAGTTAAATGTGAAAACTTAATAGGACGTCACCTAACCACTCTCACATTTATTTACTCCATAACCACCGAGATTAAAGTATACTTATTTATACCAAAGAGATAAAAGTGAATGGTGTATGAAAAATATACATAATGTAAGGAAGATGAACGTTTATCTACATTTTCAACAGGAAATTACAGAAAATCCCTTGAAGAAGATCGTAATAAATTTATATCATAAAAAATTACGAATTACTCATTTTTACCACTTTGGTAGTTCTAATATTAACACTAAAACTACCGACGATTAAAATATATTTGTTCGTACCAAAGAAACCAAAATGATAAGTATTTGAAAATTCTTTCTGTATATTTTGTCTAAAAAATTATAGAAAATCCCTAAAAATACGCTACTGTAAATTTATAAAATTTCTATGAGAAATTGCGAACCAGTTATTTTGACTGGTACGGTAGTTCCAGTGTTAAGAAAACATAAAACTAATATAGAACAAGAAATAAAATTGTCTAGAATCTTGCATACTTATGCACAAACAACCCAAAAATATATAAGTCTCGTAGACTTAAAAAAAAAATTGAATATCAAATTTTTAAGTATTTTGAATCATTAAAAAATTGCTGCGTCTTATGTACTTTGAAAGCACCTGTAATTTTCATGTCTACTATTTTTTCATTGTTGCATCTTATGTACTTTGAAAGTACCTCTAATTTTCATGCCTGCGATAACCCAAAAATATATAAGTCTCGTAGACTTAAAAAAAAAATTGAATATCAAATTTTTAAGTATTTTGAATCATTAAAAAATTGCTGCATCTTATGTACTTTGAAAGTACCTCTAATTTTCATGCCTGCGATAACCCAAAAATATATAAGTCTCGTAGACTTAAAAAAAAAAATTGAATATCAAATTTTTAAGGGCTTTTGAATCATTAAAAAATTGTTGCATCTTATGTACTTTGGAAGCACCTGTAATTTTCAGGTCTGCTATTCTTTATATAAATTTATAAATTCAGTTATTTTGATCAGAATCAGTTATTTTGACTGGTACGGTAGTTCTAGCGTTAAGAAAACATGAAATTAATATAGGACAACAAATAAAATTGTCTACAACCTTGCATACTTGAGCACAAATAACCCAAAAATATATAAGACTCGTAGACTTCTCGTAGACTTCTTAATAGACTTCTTAATCTAGATTAAATATAAAAAATGTCACCTGCCAATTATCACATTTATTCAAAAAATATGCAACAAACACAATTGCTTAAACTCTTTCATATTTGTACAGAAACGACTCAAAAACGTATAAATCTCAGATTTTACCGCCGAATTTATATCCCAAGTATAAATCATTCGATACTACAGAGTTAACCCCTCGCGGTCGTTTTATTTAAGGCGCGGGTCTGGTCGGAATTGATTTTCGCCGAGTGTGTGTTAATTACATCTTATTTGCTTCAATGAAATTCGTATAACGAAATAATACGCGATATTTCTATCAAACTACGTTGGAACAAAAATTCTAAAAAAATCGTTTTAATTCTTTGCGTTGATGGCCGAGAGCAGACACAGAGCCACAAAGAGATAATATTCCAACAGTTATCGTCAATTTTTACTCTCAGGAATGAGATAAAAAATAAAAAATAAAAAATAAAAGACTTTTTTAGTCTAATAATAGGAAGAATGCTATTTACCGACTTTTTAATAAATAACGTAAACTAAAAAAAGAAATGGTAAAAGATGTAAACCAATCGTGCTCTTGGAATATCACGTAAAATGTCTGATGACAAAAAATAACCGCGCAGAATCGTGTAAGTACCAGAAGGTTAATAATCTTCGCTCGTCAATTCCGAGAATATCGAAGTTGGACGTGGTCGATATTTTAATGGAACTATATTGGACTCCACGATATATGAACCGGAAGGCTGTGAGTGCTTAGAAGAGAGATACTTGATGAATCTGACGTGAAAAACTTCCTAGCAAATTAATCTCGGTTGCTTTCGGACTAAAATTATAATTGAATAAGAATACTGAAAATCTAAACAAATTTCTGGACCAACTTAATAAGCTGTATATTGTAATCAGTTGTTGTAAAATATACGCTACCGCTCATAAGTATCCGAACACTGATAAATTCCTCAACTCGATCAATTTATATTGATTTCGGTACATAAATATTACCGAAACATGTAAATTAGTGACAATTTAATGACTGAAAGTAATATTTACTACCTTCTTAACACTAAACCTACCAAAGCGGTCAAATGACCGTTTCGTAATTTCTTGTCCAAATTTTATAAATTATTAACGATGGACTTTTGAATATTTTTTTGTGATTTTCCGTAAAATATATGGTCAAAGATTTGTTCCTCTAGTATTGTGTATTTTTCCAAGTATCTATTATTGTAATTTCTTTGATACAAGCAGGTATAGTTTAATCGTCGGTAGGTTTAGTGTTAAGCAATCGACACGTTGTAAATTGAAATGATCTATTAACCCTCTATGGGACCGTGTGACTTAAAAGTTACAAACTGATGTATCTATATTTGAAATAATTAATTTTATTTAGTTATCGCTGTACTATTAAATTTGACTACTGTATTACTGCAATGATACCACGATTCATCTATAGCAATTATTACTTTAAGAATTTTCGAATCAAAGCGAAAAACTGTAATCAATCGTAATTTTTCCTCTGAGAAGTAGACAAAATTCGGGCTACAGAGGGTTAATAAAAATTTTCCAATACTGTATTAAAATGAAATACACGATTCATGAAAGGACACTGCTTGAATTAACCACAGCAGAAGAACGTCATTATTTAATCCATATGTTAGTATAATTAAATAACCCAAATATAAAAAACTTTTACAGTTACAGACTTTAATATCATTTTTCGACAGGTTTGATACTTACGGACTTTAATGTCATTTTCATTGCATATTAGGTCAGTAATTTATTCAGAATATTTAATTTTATCCTATCATAATATTAGGTTGTCCCAAAAGTTTCTTTCGTTTTATTAATAATTAATAGGTACATAATATTTTATCTTTTGCAATGTATTATTATTTTACATAGGATTCATTTTGCACTATTTTTTCCCTCCATCTCTCGTTTAACAAATAACGCTGAATGTTTATTTAAACATTGCGAAACGAAACCACTGCCTGAAGAAAACGAAAGAAACTTTCGGGAGAAATATTTTGCTACACATAATTGTAACAATAATGATTCAATAACAAAATTATAAATTACATTCTGTAAAAAATAAGCAAGCGTTCGGATACTTTTCAGCGGTAGTGTATTTTAGCGTATTTTAGTATATTTTTCAAATATTAGAATTTCTCTGCAACTGTATTATTAATAAGTTAATACCATATTAGCGCGGAATAGAAAAATACGAAAGCCAAGAAATATGTTTCACGTATTTTCTATTTATTTATTAACGTAGTACATGTGGAACACAGCTATCTTGGTTTTATAATATAAATATTATGTCGAACAGAAAATTCAGAAATTTTTTTCCGAATAAATTCTCTTCGCAAACTATCGGGGCTAGACTTTAATTGGACCAAAAACTTGCTACGGACTGATCTAAAAATTAGATCGAACTAAATGCGACGAATGTGAACCAACTTTCTCCGTCAGACACGTACTGATTGAATGCCCTAAATACCAAAACCTGAGAAGAATTAAAGAAGATACTCACCGACCAACCAATCTTTCAGAACGTTTTACACTTTCTGCAAACGACGTACGAGGACCAAATTCAACATAAATCGACGTGAAAATTAATTTCAAAACGGACATTAAGCAATAAGTAAATTAATTATTATTTAAAGTCTCTTCTAACGTAATAATGCAACGTTTAACCATAAAAAAAAATAGTAACAATTTAAGATCTCTAATTCTGCTGATATATGCCTCTCTCAATTTAATTTATTAAAATTAATTAGTACATAAAAATATCCTCCTTTTTGGTATTGCAATTAACTGGTTAACCGAGAAAAGCGAGTTAACCGCTTGGCTTACGATTTCTTCAATCTTCATACATATCAGCAATAGTTATTCACGTCTTTGACACTCTGTCAAACGCAAAGTATCGAAATATTGCACGTATTTTGTATTCGCTAATTTTCAACATTGTAAATTCAAATTACAGTCAAAGCTAAAATTGAACTTTATCATAAATATTGTGTTTTTATTCAGATTTATATATTTTATCCAGAATCGGCGGCACGAATGTGACTCGTGGTTATAGGGCAAAGGGTGAAACTCGTCATTGCATGATATAATAATTTATTTTTATTCAGGTTCTTTGCACCTGAATGCATCGTTATATTTCTATGATAAAGAAATATATTATACTTACATTTGTAACTAAAATCGTCCTAACTAAAATTAATTCTCTTTTATTAATCTTTAATTCCACGCGTGAAGAAATTTCTGACAAAGAAAAATTGCAGTTAACATGTTAAAAGGAACTATCGTTTTTGCTGATAAAGTTTCGGAAATTCGAAGACAACTGTAACTATTTTTTTAGCGTACGGAATATCTTGTTACATGGTACTGCAAAACGATACATTTAAATAAGTACGTTTAAGTTATCGGAACATTTATGCAAGATACGAGCTTCGTTTTTGTGGTTAATTTATTACCCTGAAAAATTAATATTGTTACAGTTAGTAC